>ML807769.1:324030-342462 GCA_009831015.1 Picea engelmannii
TCCACCTTTTTTTAATCTCCTTTTTTTTTAATTTCGATTTTAAATATATTTTTTTAAATAAAAAAATTGAAGATTTTCTCCTTTCTCTTTATTTATTTTTTAATGTAAATTATAAAAATTAAATTAAAAAACAAAACAAAACAAAATTTAGTAGATAAATTTTCACGTGACCATTTAGGATCCAATTTTGAGTTTTTTATTTGCATAGGGATTTGTTGTCAATGAGACAATTCAATTAGGTCCTAATTAGATAAATGTTTAATGTTTAGAAAACATATTTTGCTTTAGGTAGCGTCACTTTTTATTTAGGTCTTGATTTTAAGGTTTTTCTGAGCAACTATTTTATTGTTTAAGGCCATGATTGAAAGAAGTTGTAATTTTGACCAAGTTAGAAAAAATGGTGCTACCAGTAGCACCACTTTTTTATTTAGGGGTTGAATTTAAGATTTTTCATAGCAGTTATTTGCGTTTTTAAGGCCATGCTTGAAAAAAGTTGTAATTTTGAACTGGTTAGAAAAAATGGTGCTACCGGTAGCACCACTTTCTGATTTTGGGGTTGATTTTCATGTTTTTTATGCAAAAATATGAGTTTTAAGGGCTAGAGTTATCATTTTGAGGTCATTGTTCTCGTTAATTCAATAACTTTGCTTATCTACTTGAACTATTCTAGACCCTATAACTCTAAGAGATCTATCATCGACAACAAATATTTGCTTGGTGTTATATTCATTAAGAGCATAAAAAATGGTTTTATCCTTAGCCATATGACAAGATGTTATAGAATCAATAAACCACTCATTAGAAGAAGAAGTAGATGTTACATTGAAAGAGAAACCAAAAGCAGAAAGTGCATGTTCATGAGAAGAAGAATCAAGATTAATGTTGTACTTCTTCATCACTGCTTCTAAGGATTCCATATTTTTAAAACATTTTGACTCCAGATGAACATCTCGACCACAAAAGTTGCAATGTCGACGAATATTTTTACTTTTAAATTTTGCTCCTTTCTTACCATTAGGAGTAGAATCTAGCTGCAAGGGTTTGGGACCCTCATTTTTCTTGTTGTTGTGGCAAGGACATTGCTTCTCTAGATGCTTTGTTATGTCTTTCTACTTGACCACTAAGGATTTTTTAGATGTACCTATAGTGTTGATCACTCCAAGTTGCAAGAGCTTATCTTTCTCTCTAATAAGAGAATCACAAAAAGACTCAATATCAGTAGCTTAGTAAGCACCCCTAGAGCTTCTCTGGTGGCGTAAAAGGTAGATACAAAGATAGTGTTAGAATCTAATAGATGTGCTCGTTTAACCATAGACAATATCACTATTGTCACCCAACCATCACTATCCTAAGGAAATGATTGTCCTACACCAACCTCCAAAATGGACCATTCTTCGAAACTACTCACAATTGTGAGATTCAAAAGAATGATTGTCCAGCGAGGCGGACCAGTCTTCTTGACCACTAATAAAAGTGATCTTCAACAAGAGAGACTGTTCTAGACCATTCCCCATGTTAACCACAATGGGAAATTGTTGTCTATGGTACATCAGCAATCCATCGAACCATTTTCATTACGAAAATGACCATTCGATCTGGACCATTTTCCGAACTGGAAAATGCCTGTCCGTCAGAAATCTCAAACCACTTTCCGAACTGGAAAGGAACTGCTCATCTTGGACCATTTTTCGAACTGAAAAATGATTTTCCATAAGTCAATAACACATCAGTGCTCCCTCCCAACCTGGGAGTCATCTCTTCCTCTTTCAATAAGGAAGTCGTCTCCATGAGCTCTGGCTTGAGTACGCAAACTCTTTCATCTTGAACAAAGGCTTTACCAAAATGTTTGCTTATCTGCTCATCTATGGAGATATATATATTGGAGAACCACTTCTCTTTTCTGGACTTCATCATGGAGAATGTAATGCTTGATATCAATGTACTTCGGTCTTTCTGGAACACTGGTTTTCTTGAAGGCTTCATATAACTTTGATCATTACAGTATATCATAGTTGAATTCAGCTATTTTGTTTTCTGCTAGCTCATAGCATCGTGGCAAGGCTCAAACTGGAACATATCCATGTGGCACTTCTTTTGTCATCATGAGATCTTTGTCATGGATTGGCAATCCATCATTCTGGAGTTCTGAGTAATCATTCTGATATAATATAGAAAGTTTTCACCACGCTTTTGTTGTGCATTGGAGGTTCTCTACCAAGTTGTCTTCTTTCATCTGCATACAATGGTCTCTTTATGGTATACTTCAAATCCTTGAGGTTTCTCTTCATACGCTCTTTGTTCAATTATTCTAGAGAATAGTCTTTTCATTCATATGATGTAAACTCCAACCCATGGATATTGCGGATGATATAATGGGTCATGTAGAGGTATGTTTGGTTTACTTGGAACAAACAATCATCATAGTCTTCTCCCTCCATCTGGGAGAACCTCCAGTTTTGGATCTTGGAATGCTTTCATTCATAAGTCTTCCATACATTGTTCTTCATCACAACTTCCAGTTCCTCTACTTGATTGCTTTTGGTGAGTTCATATCGGGCTGGTAGTCTTGTGATTCTCGATACGCTAACTGGTTGTTCTGTCTTTTCTTTCTCTCTTGGAATCTTCATGTTCTTCCTCATGTTTCTCTTTAGCTCTTGAGTTCATGGAGTTTTCTATAGATTTCATGCTCTGAAGATTCCAACTTCTTTATTTCATCATAGGATCATGGATGTGGATGGACAGCTAGGGATTACTTTAAGGCTTCTTTTCGAAGATTACTTCTTCTAAAGTCACACTGAACATGTGTTGTTTTTCATGGTTGCTACCATGGATAGATACTTCATCATATTCAATGGATAATATAATTTAGGATTAGCTCCCTCCTAATCCTTGCTTCATTCATGAATGCATGTTCTTCTTTTGATAATACAATCAACTCCCTCCATCTAGGAGATTCCACGCTTCCATCTGCATCCTTACTACCTTCTGCAAAGTGTCACAAATCTTTTTCCAATTTCCTCTTGATTGTTGACTTCTTTCTGTCTTTACTTCTTCTAGGTTTCTTCAAGATTGATTATGATAATAACTTCCACATGAATTGTTACCAGGGGTTGTTGATGTACTTCATCCTTTCATGTGTATTTTCTTACTTGTAACAATCATTATCTTGTTGTTCTTCCATAAGTATAGTTTCTCTTTGAAGAAATAGATATGCAAGATATGTACAGAAAACATGGTATGTACAAGAACTATGAAGAGTGTTGTTTACCTTGTCTTAGAAGAAGAACTTTGTTTCATCCTGCTTAATCTTCTTTGAAGGTTATTTTTCTTCGGCAACTGATGCTTCTTGTGTCTCCTTCCTTTTCTTCAGCTCGGGACAATGATTCTTGTAGTGACCATACTTTCGACAGTTGAAGCATTGTATTTCTGACATATCTTTCTCTTGATTTGGCTTCTTCCTTGAACCAAACTTCCTTTTGTTCCTAAAATTATTGAATCTTGTTGTGAAGGCTTGATCATCATTCTTTTGAGGTTTCTCTTTTGCATTAATCCTTGATTCTTCTTGTGCACATCAAGTCCAAAGTTCTTTGAATGTAGGATACTCCTTCCTTGTGTTCATACTTGAGACAAATGCATCCCATGTCTGGGGAAGATCGTTGAGTACTATATTTACGAGTTCCTTCTCTAAGATGATCTCTTTAATAGCTTGTATTTGATATCTTAACTGAGAGATCCTCACAAAGTATGATGTTATGTTGTCATCATCATTCATCTTCATGTCACAGAGCTCATTCTTCAGACTCATTACTTGTCCAATGTTTATGACTGAGAAGAGGTTTGTTAGGGCATAATACAACTTCTTAGATGATTCAAGATGGGAGATGTAGGGTATCAAGTGGTCTTTTATAGAGTCCACTATGATACTCATGGAATTGATGTCACTGTCTTTGAACTTCTCCATTACTGCAATGTTCTACGGTTCCTTCTCTTTTCCTTCTTCAAACTCTGGTTCCACGATCTTTCCTTTCATGATATCCATCACTTTATTCTTGGCAAGGATGAGGTCAATCCTTGTATTCCACACTCTGAAGTTAGAAGCCCCATCTAACTTGTTTTCTGACTTCATAGAATAACTCATGATTGCCTTGACTGGGTCAACCCTAGATTTGACCAAAAAATCAACCTTGGCGTTTTTACTTGCTGAGAGTACCATGAGATGTGGTAGGTTAGGGCGCACTAGTCTATCTGGAAATTAGGTCAATCCCTTCACTTAAGGTGCCTCAACGAGAGGGTTAGGGTTTATGCAACTGCACCTGCTAGTAACCTTAGCGATAGTGCTTTGGTAACTACTCTTGCTAGAAACCCTAGCGGTAGTTATTCAACAAACTTAGTATCCTTATGGATATGCTCCCTTCCAATGGTTAGACTGAATGAAGGAGGTGTGGGCCCATAAACTGTTAGAATCTAATGGATGTGTTCGTTCAACCATAGACAATATCACTATTGTCACCCAACCATAGGTTGAAGCCACCCCCGAGCACCTTAACCTTGACATAGAATCATTTTGGAAGCAAACCCTAGGCTAGATAGCCAAACAAAGGGTGGGGCACCTTTCTCCAAGGATAGTGCACCAAACAAGAGTTGATCAAAGAGTCCAAACCATAACCAAGAGATAATCCAAGCCAAAACCGAAATCTGCTAGCTGCAGCAACTGCAAAGACATCTCTCCTCCAAACTTTTGCACAAACTGGACAGCTGTAGTGCGCACAAGTGCTACTTCTGCAGTTCTAAGAATGTCTGCTAGAATGAAGACTAGCCTCCTGTATTTATACTAAATTTGGCAAACTGCCTGGGACGACTTCTCATTTTGGGTGCCTATTTACTTAGTATATAATATTTCCTTTAGTCAACTTCTTCTCTTGGAGGCTAATAACCTAATACAAGTTATCCTCTTGAGCTAACTTGTCTTCTAGGGTTATTAGCCAACTAATTAGGGTTTCTTATGGCTTCCCAGAATATCCTATTCTCGTCAGGTTTACACGTGGAGGTAAATACCTCCCGCATCTACCATAATATCAATAGATAGAATATGCACTACCAATATTATAAAAAATAACATATATGTATCGATCATCCCCCAAATCTATTTTACAATCTTTAAGCAAAATTCTAAGTGTTTTGAAATTAGATAAATAATCTTTAATGCAAGGAAAATCATTGGGACTTAAATTCATTAACTGATTTTCAATCTAGTGGGCTTGAATCTCATTTTGTTTACCAAATGTGACTTCAAGGTTAACCTAGGATTCGTATGGGTCATCAATTCCTAGAAGGTGAAATCGTAAATCAAAAGAGATGGACATTCCAATAAGTCAACGTGCTTTGTCAATTTATTATCCCGTTTGAATTTATTTTTAGCATCAGTGGGGGCTTGTTCTTTTCTCAAGGTAATCTAGTACAATTCTTTACTTCTTAGTACATCGTCCATGTGGGATTTCCATGAGAAGTAGTTGGTACTAGTAAGAAAAATACCACTTGGAATCCATATTAAAACATGCATATAATATCGATTCAAAAGATGAAACCGACTATCTGGATGGAAAACTCTCAAAAAAATAGGTTTTAAAAAAATGACACTAAAAATGGACTTCAGATGTGAAAGTTGTGTCTTTTTAAAAAAGGCATAAACAGTGACCAAAGCATCATGTGGCAGGTAGAAGTTGGACCACGTACTGATGGATGCACAATGAGGCTACCAAGTAAAAATATATATTCCTCCTCTAACTTTTCCTATAAGCTCACTTTTACAAATAAGTTACTTATGAAGTGACCTGCCTTTATAGAATAAGGAAGAATAACTTTTACATTAAAGTTACTTTATAAATTAAAAGTGCATGCAAAAAGTGATACCGGTTCTGGCCTTAACCTCCTAAATAAAGAAATCATCCCTATACAATTTTAGCATAAAACCCAGCAAAATGTTGTCAGGTTAGGAAACCAGCCTACTCAAATACACTATGAAATACCTGAAGCAACTCTATGTTTCCAACATTATTGTTTAACCCTAAAATTCATGTTGACAGACATTCCAGTTGCCTGCATCCTTGGTACTCCTTTCTTTGCCATTGTTGAGCCACATGGTTCTACCGGACTACCTAATGGATCTCCCAGATATTTCATTAGTGTTCCCTCTCCAACCAGAACTTCAAAAATCTGCATCCAACTCCCCTTTGTATCTATACCCAAAATATCATCTCATGTCCACACAGTCTAGAATAAGGTACTGAAAATAGAAGAATTAAAGGGGAAAAGGACCGAGCTAAGAATCAAATACCAAATTGCCCAAAGTCATATACTCATCCCTCTATATGGGATACCATACAGAGGGATACCATATACTCATCCCTTTGATACCATTTATTCACAGAGGCTTCCTCCGTCGAAGAATGAAGCTTGAAGTTGTATTTGCTTGTCTTTGCTTGTCTACTTGTCTTTGCTCTCTCCTATGATTTCAGCTTGAACCCAACAACCCCCTAGGTGAACCCAAGAAAATCCTAGCTTGAACCTTCAAACAACCCAACGCCTTGTTGCCCTTAGCGGCCACCTGCCTTGCGAGACTTACCACAATGCTATTGAAGACCTAAGTGAATTTTTGGCAATCTTCTCAGTGAACTTTCGGGCACCAATCTCCAGTGAACTTCTGCCAATCACTTCAATGAGAAAATAGAAAAGCATAATACATAGACAACATGATAGACAATTTTCAGAGATAAAACATGTGGAAGCTAATTTGTATTATATGAGCCAGAACGGCATGATATTACAGACTTGGATTCAAGTGCAGACTGCTCTAAAATATTACACACAGACTGATAGACTGGAACTTAATGCTTCTACCACTTTAGGTTTGTGTTGGCTGAGCCAGAATCACGTAGTCTTATCAAAGAACCCTACTAGAAAGACTCGAAGCTCAAAGGCAGGGAGCTTAGAAGACTCAGACTCACAACCTGAGACTCCTAATAATGAACCTCCCTTCTCCTTTTATACAAAATTTTGAAGAAAGGAATAATTTTCTTGGAAAAGACTTCAACTATTCTTTCATAATCAAATCTACTTTGAAGATTTCTTACACTTTGCGGAGCGATCATGTAAGAACCATCCAACCAAGATTCTAATCAACTTTCCACCTATTTAGAAGTACATTGAAAATGCAGGTCAAGCCACGCCAAAAGTTAGAGAAGTTCTCTGAGTTTCCAAGATGCTTCGACAAGTGGATGACAATAGTTTGTACAAAGTGGAGTTCGTATTGTGAACCCACAGAATCCGACTGACACCACTGTCGGCTAGTAAGACATGATAGTGGACATGTCCCACTAATAACCTTTATTCAACAGGCTGATCATGAAAATGGTTGAATCGATACATATCCCAATGATGTGTAAAAATTTCCCAGTACATATTTGGATCTTCATTATTGTCCTCTTCTTGTTGGAGGACGTATTTGATTCCGATGATGCAAGGATGATTTTCGTCTATGAACATGTTAATACAGCCAGTATTGGAGATTTGGCTGAGGAGGTGAACATTATCTGACAAGTTCATTTGGTGGACAAACTGCCAAGTTTCTATGACATCTGGATGAATTTCACTTGAGTTTAACCCAAACTTTTGCCACCATTCTCTAAGCCACTATGGTTCGGGATTAGTGTTATTTCTGAAGTTACTTGAAAACTTTATCATGCAGTAATAATATTTATACTTGTCACTCCATAAACACATATGGTCCCACATGGCTTGGTATTGATGATAATTGATCTAGAAAAGGCGTTGAGATGGATCTTGTTGTGGTTAGGATTACAATGCTCTCATCCAATTTATAACAAAATAGGAATGGTCAGGTGCAGTCTGCCAATGTTGTGAATGTTGACAGTATCATCTCCTGAATGTAGATCTTAGCCTTGTTATGTCTCCCATTTCCACCAATTTTTCACGGGCAGCAAGAGTGGGAGCTTGGTGCATTCTGCCTATAAGATATTGTGGGGGTATTACATGAATGCTTGTGTTAGAAGAGAATCTTGGGAGTCTGAACTCAATACCTTCATACCATCTTAATTCGCAATGAGAAGCCCAATTTTGGGAGTAGTCTATCCATTCAAGATTGTCATCGATTTGTTCAGTTGTTGGTCTATTGTTCATGTCATCCCAGGTTTCTATGATGATTAGACTTTTAGATGGGGTTGGGCAAAATACAGTATTTATCTGGGGTTTTGAGATAAACGGAAGTATCTTTTTACAAGGGGAGTTGTTGTTTGCTAGGCTAGGGATGGTAAGAAAATAGGTTGGATGACCGAGAGTCATTCTGGCAGACCCATGTGGTTCAACAACTGCAAGAAAAGGGGTTCCTAAAACAGTATCCATGGGTAAATCTGCTAGGAGGAATTTCATACCAAGAGAGCATTGGTCAAACCATATTATAGCCTTGGGAACTTCAAAGTTAATATTAGTAGAAATGTTTCCTAGTCTCATGGCAAAATATTTACTAGGGAGCCAGTATTTGCAGGGGATCAATTCTTTATTGAGAAGATTCATATCTGAACCGGTATCTAATAAGGAATTTAGAAAAAATATTTCCCCTTCAATTTCTATAATAACCTCGACATGATATTTTTTATACTGAATAGTCAAGATTTTCATAGCATCTAAACCTTGCAAATAATCAAAATCATTGTTGGCAGTATTGACATTACTTTCATGTTCTATTGGTGCATCCTCCAATGGTGGAGGAAATAATTCCATCTGTTCTTTTAGAGTTTCGATTTCTTGGCGAACCCAAGAATCTACTTTGTATGAGTCTTCAGGAGTTCCTTTGTATTGGCCAATCTTGAGACGAAGTTCTGCAACTTCTTTCTTCAGGTAAAATACTTATTTTGCTAAATCAGTCAAAGAAGGATGTTGGAGTTTGGTCTCCCTATTGTGTCTGATGAAATACTTAGTATTTCTTTCAAATGAAGTGTCCAAAAATAAAGGTTTTGTACCTGATAAAGATGAAACTCCTGGAATCTTTTTCTTTTTTTCTGAAGCCATTGTTTTTAAAAAAGATTCTAATAGGGCTTTCTTCATTTCTCCCTCTGGTAAGGCTTTGATTTGGGCTAACATTTGAGCATCTTGATCACCTGTATCTTGCCACATACATAGTTTTATCTTTTCCCTGTGCTTGGGGGAGTCAGGTGTTGAATCTGATTCAGAAGGACTTTCACATAAACAATAGTTAGGATCATTGCAATGGCAATGATGAGTCATGTAAATTTATTCATTGGATGAAACATACTCAAAATCAGAGGTATATGTTGATTCAGAGCAACATCCTTCATGTAAAAGATGAACTTCTTCTCTTTTAACAAAAGGATGGGAGGGCATTGGTTTGTATTGTGATCATTTGCCCCACATCTATTACAGTGAGCTCTATGCATTAATTGTTTTTCTGCTTCACTGTTGACCTTTTGTTGTGCTTCACGATCCCTTTGTGCAGATACCTTTCCTTTGGAATTTCTGGATTCTTTACCATCTGGACATGAGCTTGCAATATGTCCAGGTTTTCCACATAACCAACATTGGACCTTTTGTCTTGTTTGAGAGGAGTGTGTTTTGAGATTTATGTCTTCGGAGTTATAATAGTGGATCCATCTCTTGGATGGCCTCCATCTATCTTTTGGAGTTTTCCTGTCATGATGGTGTTTATTTGTCTTTTTTCTTCGTTTGACAGGGTCACCTAGATAAAGTCCATATTTTTCACACATGGATTTGTTGTCTGGAAGATGAGATAACTTTTTGATAGATTTGTGGACTTTCATGTTTGTACACAATCCTATCAATGCTTTGGTAATCAATGAATAAATCTCACCCCAAGTATACAACTCATATGGTAATTTAAATACTTCCTGCATCTTTAGGTATTCTACAAATTTGTTAGGAATAACAACAAGATATACTTGCTTCCATAAGAGATTTTGGTTGTCTTTTACTTCATATATTCTTCGATTCCATTCTCTGTGAAACTCTTCATATTTAGACATCTTTATGCATTTGATATTCATCAAAATTAGTTCATGCTTATCATCCAATCCTTCTTTTGTTCCACACCAATGTTCCAAAATTAGTGTGGTAAGGGCTCCAATCATGTTATTTTGTGGAGTCTCATTAATGTGGAATATTATATCTCCTTGCTCATCTCTGAGTGTCTCTGCTTCCATTTTGGATATCATTATGGGGGAGGAGATGATTTCCTACCATTTGCTCAAGGTTCCTGTAAAACATTGGATTAAGGATTTGCATGCTTCTATCTTAGTTTTTCCCTTCATGCACATAATTTTATAAGAAACATACATTATGTCCAGCAGTTGGTGAATTTGGCCAACTGATAATCCATCTATATTCCATTCAAGAAACCAATCTTCTACAAATGTTTGTGTTTCAAGAAATTTTCCTTTGCTGAGAATATCGGGAGCAAAGGGTATGTGGACATGATGAGGTAAATTATCATAAGAAGGGCATTGGATGGAGAGCAAAGATAGATTTTTATTTGGACAAGAGGAAGATTCAGGTTCTTCGTTTGGGAAATGGGTTGGAAATTTTTTCTGAGTCATTTTCTCTTCTGGGATATATACAAGAGAAATAATGGATATTGGGGAATGGGGAAGGATAAAAGAATGAGGAATTTGTTTATCTTGGTGGGTATCTTTCTCTTGAATTTTCAAGAGAGTCTTTTCGACTACTGAAAAGGCTTCTCCTAGACCTTCCATTTATTCTTCATGGTTTTTAGCAAAGTCATTTGTTTTTTGTTTTACCAACTCTTGAGTTTTGTCGATACTGGTAATGACGTCTGTTACTATGTTATTTAATTGATTTACAGACTAGACTATTGTGTTTGTAGAGACTTGTAAATATCTGATTTGTCCTTTTCTGGCATAATCATTTGTCACAAAAGTATGTGTAGACATTCCTCTTAAAGCTATATTAGTCCAGTTTACTTGTTCTGACACAGATTGTATCTTTCTTTCTAAACCTAATAACTGAGTGGCTTCGTCTTCTAACATCAAAGGTATAGCCCTGGCTTGTTTGGCTTCATTTTCAAGGATAATGCCTTTGAAAGGAGGGAAGGTGGATGTTGATTCCACTGGTTTCCCTTCAAGAATATTCTATTCATGTCTGGAAGAACTTTCTTTTGCTACTTCAAGCATATGTACTGCAATATTTTGTGATTTTTGTCTCCACTCATAGAAAGAGATCCATAGATTTTTTTCAGAAATAAATGTTTGCCATTCTTGAGACAAACGGGTTTTTTCCTCTCTAGGGACAGAGAGATTAAATTCTTTTGACCCAAGATGAGTAAAAAGATCCCAATTAAGCATTTTCTTGATCCATGCTTCTTCAATAATATCCTTTGGACATCCTATCATTATAGAGTGAAATTTATGAATTTTTGTGATAGTAGGACGTTGGATAGATGGAGGTAAAGGATTATTAAATCTGCAATCTGGGATAACTTGGTCCCATTGTTCTATATATCCTAGACCATACTTGGGTGTGCCAAGTGGTCTCATGCCTTTATAGACGTCTTGCAGTCTAGGATCCAATGTTTCAATGGAAGGCATGTGGTGGATCATAAGACAACTTATAGGATCAAATTGTGTCGAAATCAAACATAAATCCCTCCATGCTTTCTTGTGAGAAATTTGAGAAGAGGAAGAAGATTTTAACGAACTGGTACTACATTATTCAGTTTCTTTAAAGGACATAGAACGATCCATGATTTATCAAGATAGTAATAACTATCACTGCACAGAAAAGTAGGGCGTTTAATTCTAGTTCTTTGAGAGAATTTCGAATAGGCTCTTGGTCGGTTGCTCAGGCAATGACTAGCTAGAACTAAGAGAGTCACAAAAGTGGAAACCTTGACTTTCAAAGGCCCGAGACTTTTGATACAACCCTCAGAAAGTCACAAAAGTGGAAACCTTGTCTTTCAAAGGCCCGATACTTTTGATACAGCTTTCGATGGAGTTGTTATAGACAAATTATAGACACAAATATATATAATAGAGGGATGAGTCTGTTATCATACCTGGGCTGAAAATGAGTGGATGGCTCTGATACCATTTGTTCACAGAGGCTTCCTCCGTCGGAGAATGAAGCTTGAAGTTGTCTTTGCTTGTCTTTGCTTGTTTGCTTGTCTTTTCTCTCTTCTATGATTTCATCTTGAACCCAACGACCCCCAAGGTGAACCCAAGAAAATCCTAGCTTGAACCTTCAAACAGCCCAACGCCTTATTGCCCTTTGGGTGGCATTCCTTTTATGATATGATAAAAGAAGAATATTAAAGTTGGTTTATAGTGATTCACTTTTATAATTTAAGTGAAATTCACTTTACAATAAAATAATGAGATAACTCAAGTTTGAATGAATTTTTAGAAAGTAACTTAAAAAATAGAGACTTGAAGTCAAGACCTCTTATTAAATAAAACAACTTTCAACCAAGTGAGCTACAGTAAAATATATAGCAATTTTAATGGAGGGTTTTTACTTTTTGCCTTGAAGTGCATGCTTACTCCAAAAACTCTTGTTTTTCCCTAGAAAAAATATTCAATACGTCTGCATACAAAAACAAGTGAAATTTCAAAAAAACAATTTCCAAATCTCAATGATAATGGGGTTAGATCTTAGTTAGCATACCTAGAAAATGAAAGTTTTCTCTTTGTTTATGATTTGTTGAGCTCGCATAAAGCATAGATCAAAGAGTGTACGCAAAAAAAACAACACTTCCCGCTCTATTTTTTATTTCTTGAGATCGCACACAACACACAACAAAGAGAATACACAAATCAGAAAGAGTAACAAATTGAGAATAAAAAATAGAAAACCGAAATATTAACTTTGTAATTTAACAAAAAAAAGGCGTATTCCAAGTTTATACCTCTAAATCTGACAAAAATGGTCATATCTTGGGCAAAATTAAACATTTTCAAGTGAAATGAAAATAATTTGCAACTGAAAGAAACACTTGGAACACAATGGAACAACCCTCATAGCTTAGAAATGCATGTAAATAGCATAATATATAGATGAGACACCATGTATTAAATATCACAATCAACAAAAGGAGCGGGTCTTCAAATGGGATATGATACCGTGTTCGATAAAATAGGGTATTTCCACACATGATGGACACCTTCATTAGCCACTCACACAACTAGATCAAAGATCAACACACCAATGTTTATATGTGGTTAAAACCCTCGAAGAGGGAAACAATCCACGACCCAGCCAATGTGGCCACTTGAGGTAATATATTAATGCAAAAGACAAAACAATTATGAGAGTTTCTCATAATTGATCATCAACAAATGACCCTCCATGATCTTTAAATATAGATCATGGACCAATTGGATGTTAATCCATGGATCAATATTGTTTTAACATTGGGTTCCTTAGTAGACCTCACTTTATCGGATTAAGGGAGTTGACCAATTCTTTGGGCCAACCGCCAACTAAATATGGTTTACCATGTCCACATTCAGATTCGAGATCCACTTTTCATGGACAATTACAATTGACGTGATATGTGGTTGTTCGGTTTGGTCCATAACCAAACCTATTTGTAGATGGTCCCTTAGATTGGTCTATCATCATTGGATCATGACGATAAATCGTGCTTAAATGCAATGGTAGCTTTAGACACCACCACAACTTTCAGATCCTCTATTCTCCTCTGTGGTTATTTTCCTATCCCAACATGATATCAAAATTGTTGGGTTTGTGATCTCAGGTTTGCAGAAAAAAATGAATGATATTGAGACACTAGAGAAGTTGGTTAATCGTTTTTTAGCATTGTGATATGTCTATGATCATTCTGAGAATGATACCCTATTTTTTTGTTGCAATTTGGATATGTTGAGTTGTATTGGAGTTGTTTAAAACTCAGCTAGGGTTTTATACTGGTAACTTGACCAGAGTTTGATCGTTTTTACATGCCCGACGATTAAGAGACTCAACTGATTGTTTTTCGTGTTATGTCATTTGTTGGTTGGGTGGTCTAAATTTTTGGACCCAACATTGAGGTTTGATGGTTGTTGGCTTATGCTCAAAGTGAATGCTTAGATATGATTGTGCCCTAAGTCCTCTGACGTAGGACCATTGAATGTGTATTCCCACTGGACTATCACTTGGGTGGATTTAACATTAACCAAGATATTGCATTAATTCCCATGGAATATCAACCGTAGCCATTTTTGGAGAATCGACTCAGCTCGTGGTGGAATAGTGGATTGATTAGGAGTTAATCATTTGATTACATGTCATTTCTGAATTTTTCATTCCAGTCAACTGGTGACTTGAATTGACCTCGTTTGTGAGATGTGTTATCATTTTCTTGTCAATTGTTGGTCTGGGCCACTGTAAAATACCTCTTCATCACACAACCCGAGACCTTCAAAGCCTCTTTATTGAGCCTACAAAAGAGAAATTGGGCCCTGGCATTGGCCATTCTAAAGGAAATCATGAAAAAGGGAAGAAGGTTAGAAGGAATCGCATGGTCTAGTTGCATTTTTTCCCTCATTATTTGCTTGCATGTCGAACAAGTGAATTGACTAATTTGTTGTTCATGAATCCATCGACGTTTCTGGTTGTTTGCATTCTCATTGTCAACTGGAAAAGGGTCTAATTCCACTAGGTTTGACTAGAGGAAGAAAAATTGATTATATGTCGAAGAGAAGTTCCATTGATTATACCAAACCAACATCTCATCAAATCCCTTGATCGACTCAACCAGATATCTCTATACTAGTATCTTCTTGCCTTCCTAGACTCTCCTCTTGTTGTGGTCAAAACCCTCGAATTCCATTACCATTTTTTGTGTGGCTCAACTTCCATCCATCTTGTCAATTTGTGGAATCAAATCTTGCTTTGAGTCGACTACATCAATTGGAAAATATGCTTGACTACCCTTTGTTGTCGACTAGAAATGGGTTCAGTCTATATGGTGTCCAACCAAACAAGCATTCAGTTGACTGGTGGTTTATTTTCATCAACCGGTATTTTGCCTTGTTGCTTCTTAGCTTGGATGGTCAGATGTGTATGGATTCCTTATCTCTGTTATAATCTGTTGACGTGCATTCTAAGCTTATTTGGAGGTCGACTTATTCATTGTGGTCAAACCATTTACTTTTTTTTTTGGATCACTATTTGCAACTTTGCATGTAACATTTTTTCAATTTGATGAAGATGAAGTATTGAAAGGGGATTTGTGATATATTAAGATCGAAACTATCATTTTATCCTTGTTGGATTTGACTAACTTGGTCTAAGTCAAACTTTGGGAACTTTGGGTTCTTCTACTAAGTAATCACCTTGTGGACAATTAAATACCTTGACTTATTTTCCGGCACATGGTTACCTAAAAATATATATAAAGATGGGTCGAAGATTGTAGGAAATCTGTGAAACAAAGGCTATTGACTAGTTTTGTAATGAGGTCATCACCTTCATGTCTGTCATTTCCTTGTTGCAAACAAGGAATGCATGACTGTAAAATCAATTGAATATTGAAGATAACATGTTCCAGACTTCCCTAGTTGAGAAATCCAAGAGGGTTTCTTCCCTGGAAAGAATGATGGAATCCATCTTCTAGACTTTTGCATAAAATTTTCAAGATAAATCATATATTATTCAATATATGGAGGAAGAAGTTCAAACTCTCCCTCACTTAGAAAACATTTCCTTGGGAATGAAAAGATATTATTTGATGGAAAATAATGCCCAATTGACTAATGAAGTTGCCCACTTATAGTCCTATGTTGATGAGCTTCGTGAAAAAGTTTATCCTCTTCAAATGGATAACAACTACATGTTTGATGAATATTAGGCTTTGAAAGAAGATTATGATGCCTTGCTATTCTAGATGACTGAGAAGGATGAGACTATTCAGGGCTTGTAGGACTACAAACAGAACCTTGAAGAAGAAGCTTGTTGACAACAGAATGCTAAGAAGAAGACTGTTATTGTTGAGCTACCAAGATCACCTATTACTTCTTCACCCCTTGATTCTATTTGTAAGAAATATTTTGTTGATTTATGCACTACACCCTCACAAAGTTTCCTTGACTACTAACAATGTTATTTATCCTAGTTTTTAGAAATACGCTACAGATATTGGGTCCCAACTATTGAGAAAAATAGGCTATACCGGAGGAGAACTTGGAAAGAATGGACATGGTATCGTTGTTCCTATTACCCCTATGATGAAGTCACCTCAAATAGGTCTTGGATATGATGTTGTTGTTTCCTCCCTGCCTTCTTCTAGCCTTGTTGCAACCAGGGAAGTTTTATTTGTTGTAGGTGAAGTTCAAACTAGTTTGCTAGAAGAGAAACCTATTGTTGATTGTGATGAACAGATTGATGAGATTCATGTTCCTCACATGATATAATTTGAGAATATTGTTACAGATGACATTTTTTCTAATATGTCGGGTTTTTCTACTCATGTAAGTGAACTAGAACCTAATCCTACATCCTTTAATCAACTAGCACATACATACATTCCCTATCATCATACTCGTCATAAAAATGGAAGGAATAACAATCATGTTTTCAAATCTTTGCAAAAGATACATGAAAGACAAAACCATGGACTAGCATTTACTACCAACATAGACTTTGGTTGTATTGATGGATGGTCACGGAATAATATGAACATATGTTTGAGGACTTGATATCATTGTCTATCATCAGTTGTACAGTCGTGTAGTGTCCCTCTTACTCACTGATGACTTCCTTGGAAGTGGTCGAACAAGGATTGACCAGACATAAAATTCAACCATAATTTTGACTAAGATATTGGTTGACTGAGAGCTGACAGTCAACTAGAGTTTCGACTGAGTTTTCATCAACTGAGTTTCGATTGAGTAGTCCATCGAATGGTGTTTTCAATGAGAACTATTGTTTCTACTTATATATCCCTCGGTTGCATTTAAAGGGGGGAGTGCTTGAAGTTGTTGTTGTGTCTACCAATTGATGTCTTCTGGTTGAATCGACTATTTATTGTTCAATCAACTTTGATTTGTTGAGACCGAACGAACCATGTTCGACTATGTTGTTGGAGATGTACTACTGCTTATGTTGAATGTACCTGATATAGAGATTGTTGGATACAAAGACCGTTGGTTTGAAAGAGATTGTTGGATTGATAGAGACCATTGGATATAGAGATTGATTATCTTGGTGTGTTTCTTATCTAGTTGACTAATCAACTGGCCTGTGTTGTCTTGTTGTCTAGTCGAATAGTCAAATGGGGTTGTGTTTTGGACAACAGTTTTGCAACCATTTTTGCATTGGATGACAACATTTTTTCATTAATTAGTGCTGATGGTGATATTGTGTATGCTTCTTTAGGAATGTTGTTGTACCATGTTTGATCATCTTTTGCAGTGAAAAAAGATTCAGGTGGGAAATTTGTGTGTTATGTAATTTGTTTTCCTCCAAGTTGAGTTTACGGGGGGTGTTGGAACATTGGGTTCCTTGGTAAACCTCACCTTGTTGGATTAATAGAGTTGACCAATTTTTTGGGTTGAACACCAACTATATATGGTTGACTATGTCCACATTTCAATTCTAGATCCACTCTTCATGGATAGTTAAAACCATTGTGATCAGTGTTTTTTTGGTTTGGTACATAATCAAACCTATTTATAGATGGTCCCTAGGATTGGTCTATCATAATTGGATCATGAAGATCAATCGTGCTTTAGTGAAACGATGTCTTTAGAACCACCACTACTTTTGGATCCTTTGTTCTCCTCTACGGTTATTTGTTTGTCCCAACAAATATAGTCGTTAACATAGAGGATAATATGAGTCATCATATCACTCTCTATCTATAACATATCGTGACCATTGGATTACATAACTAAAAATACATAGTAAAGAAACACACTTTTAGCTAAAGACATATTAGATCAAGTTGAACTTAACTAACTTCTAAGTGTCAAAATATCCCAACAAGTTTTGTATGACTGTGAAATTTGAGATTTTTTTAACAATAGTATGTTACTTTTCTTGTAAAATATAATGCGTGTGTTCATGTTAGTGTAGGGTTTGAGTACCTAAATGATGGAATTTCCTTAAAATAATTTGGAGAATTCTAGAGAATGCTTTGTTCATGTACACTATTATTTTTTCAAAAGAGTTAATGTATGTGTGTGTGTATGTAAACTTATAAAAGTTCCTAAAATTACGAGATCAAGTGTTAGTGCAAGGTTTGAGGGTCTTAACATAATCAAACCATATATATATATATATATATATATATATATATATATATATATATATATATATATATATATATATATATATATATATATATATATATATATATATATATATATA
>ML807769.1:366719-378014 GCA_009831015.1 Picea engelmannii
TGTAGAGAAGTGCGAAGGTGACAGAGACGGCGGAGAGCAAGGAAAGAATGGAAAGTTTTGAAAAGTGGTTGGACGTGATTCAAAAAAGCGTTACGGGGATAGTGAGGAAGAGATCATGAAGTGGGAGTTCAGCGACCGGTTTGTATATTTGCGGAATTTCGGCAAAATGGCTAAGTATGGAATAGGGAAATTGCTAATTGCATGCATAGCAATAAGATCTTATATATAATTGCCAGCTGTTAATTCCAAAAGGACGCCGGCACAGGAAACAACGACTACGAACTGAATATTTCTTCAACCTGGCAAAGGGACGATTCCCTAAAGAAATTTGAACAAATGGTGAAGTATGGAAAGCAGACAGATGGGCTTCAAAACGAGTTGACAATAGTTCCAGTAAATATGCGAGGAAGTGGTGGTTAAATTGTATTTCTCGAAATTTTTCAGTGCAAAAAATGTGCATCACAGAAAAGGGCATGATAGGTGGACCGTAATACAAAAAAGGGTAAAATTTCATGTTTCGGAATTTTTGAGTGCAAAATGTGTAAAACGGAAGAGATCATGAAAAGGGTGTGATAGGTCGACCGTAATACGGAAAAGGGCATGATCTAAGAACGATTGCAAATTTGCATA
This sequence comes from Picea engelmannii, assembly GCA_009831015.1. Taxonomy (NCBI): domain Eukaryota; kingdom Viridiplantae; phylum Streptophyta; class Pinopsida; order Pinales; family Pinaceae; genus Picea; species Picea engelmannii. The sequence continues at coordinate 367,350 of ML807769.1, forward strand.
TCTGACAATTTGTATATAGAAGAGCTACGAATGTTGTTTGGAGGTCCTGGAAAAGTAGAGATGCAATGTTGATGTAGCCAGTGGGGTCCTCCTGTCAATTTCTATATGGCGAAACTCTGGGTGGCAGTTGTGGGACAGGGAACAATAGAGGGTCAATTTAAAGAAAGGGGAAGCGGTAGTTGGAAATGCGTTAAATCGGAAAATAGAAACGCAGAAGACATTTTCCGTAAGTGCGAATTGGTTTCAAAGAATTCCCATTGTTGCAAAATCATGATCTGCTAGTTATCAGGAAATGCGTTGTTGAAGATTACATTTTATTGCAACGTGCGCGTGCAGTTATGTTCTTGATACATTATTCCATGACTATAACATACCAACTTAAGTAGTGAACTTTGTTTTGTACTAATTAGCATTAAAACTTAATAATTGCATCTCTAGAAACAAGAAGAACGATTTTGCTAGAAGATTTTACATTGGTATTAGTAAATAGTAGATCGAAGAAGTACGAGAGCACCAAAGTATGGCAATTAGAACATGCGTGAAACCCAGAAAAGTGGCAGAGACGAAGAGTCCAAGGCCAAAATTTTGTAATAGCAAATCCATTTAAAAAAATAAGAAAAGTACTGAGTATTGTACATCTATGCTTAGAAATTGGATCCAGTTCTTCGGATGAAAACATTGAAGGTATCTACAACAAGCACAGGGACGGGTTTCGCAATATGCAAGATCCTTGGAGTTTTCTCCTCGATTAATCATCCTCTGTTGAAATTGATATTTTTCAGAAGCTTTGCCTGAGGAAGAAGACGAAAATGGTTGCAGGGCAAGTGGAATAGCCCTGAGTTGAAACCGACTCTTCATAGTCGAAAAAAATTCAGTAGTACAGCTTGCACGTGCAATTATAGAGGCCCAAATTAGTCCATTATGGGCAGAAGGAGATGACTAGTAGGAAAATGCGTTGCAGCAGCGAAATTTTTTCACCTGATACCCGAAAATGTTAAACAATTTTTTTTTGGCTTGAAATATATCTCTGGAAGCATCAACATATGATTGCTTTACAGTCAAACTCTTCCGCCCATAAAAGACTAATTTGGAACTCTGGAATTCCTACTTTGGCGGTGCAAAGTGGTTGTTGTGTTCACTGTCCGTTGCTTTTTTTTAAACTCCTTTTGGTGTTGTCATGACTGCGATCATCGAGCCGGGAAGGTCCGTTCATTATGGTTCATTTCAATTTGGGCCCAGGAGTGGGAATATTTTATGCATTGCCATCATCCATTATCGTATCATCGTCCATCAGATCATCTTCTTCTAGTTTGGAATTCATGGCATAAAGTTTTGCGATAGGCATGACTGCAAGTGGGCAGGTTCTCTGAGCAGCCAAGGTTGGCATCGGATTTTTTGGCTTGAAATATATCTCTCGGTGTACCAAGGGACCATCTTGTTTTTTTCTTGTGGCGGGAGAGAGATGAATAGTAAGAATATGCCCTGGAATAGTGGAACCTGTGGCCATTATGCCCCAATGTGTTGACTATGTGTGGAGAGAACTGTAGCCAGAAGTTATTAAGAATTTCTGATTGCGAGAGACAATGTTTCAAATGAAAATCGGGGAGGGATAATATAAGCCTCCGCAAAGTCTGGTTTAATGCGTATCAATGGAATATCTCCTCGAGCCTTTCATTGATCAATGACAATTTCCAGGGTTCATGCGGAATGAGCTGTGATCATCACAACTCACTAATTACACAATTAGAAAAAAGTGCGAAGGTAGCGGTGACGGCGAAAAGACATTAAGAATAAGAAATTTCTTAAAAGCACCAACCCATTTGCGAACAAAAAAAAGAAGATTGCGTCGCCTTTGAAATGAATACTTGGAAAGGATAACATGCTTGTGCGCAAATCTTAGTTTAATTCGTACTAATGACAAATCTTCTCTGAAATTCTGGACATTAATGACAACTGTAACGGTTGCTGCAGGATGGCTACTAGCATTAAAGCTTAATTATTGCATATGGAAAGTGGTCAGGCGGGTTACAAAAGAAAAACAGAAGAAGATATACCCAGGAGACGTGAAGGCCCGAGGATTCTCGGCCTGCCGAGCTGAAAATTGAGCCTCTATTGTTTTGTGTCCTACAAATAACACCTACACTTCCACGAGATACAAAATGGTAGGCGGAATTGCGGTTTGGTTGGTTAAACATGTACTTTTATAAAGCATGGACATCAGATTGTATAGAACATATTTGAATCTGTGATTCCATACTTGGGCACTTTTTGTTTCGCGCGTTTGCGGCCTGGCGGGCTGAAAATTGAGTATCTATTGTTTCGTGCCCTACAAATAGCACCCATAGTTCCGCGATATACAAATTGACAGCGGGAGTTGTGGAGATGAGTTTCTATATAAAGTATAGACATGAGATTTTATATAGCATATGCAGATCGCTTATTCCATACTTTGGCACTTTTTTTATCGCGGGTTCGCGGCCTAGCGGGCTGAAAAAATATTGAATATTTTTTTGTGTCCTACAAATAGCACGCAGATTTCTGTGATATACAAATTGATAGCACGACCTACGGGTTGCTTGGCTGAACATTGCAATTGCACCGTTCTAGAATATATGCGGATTCTTCGTTCCCTGTACTACAAATAACAACCACGTTTTCGCGATATACAAATTGACGGGAGGACCTACGGGTTGCTTGACTAAACATTGTATTTGTATTGTTCTAGAACATATGTGGATTCCTCGTTCCATACTTGGGCACTTTTTGGATCCCAGGTTCGCGGCTAGGCGGGTTGAAAATTAAGTATCTATTGTTCTGTGTCCTACAAATAACACCTACACTTCTGCGATATACAAATTTACAAGCGGCCTTCTAGACATAGTCTCTATATAAAGTATGGAATGAGATTTTATACAACATATGTGAATTCCTCATTCCATACTTATGCAGTTTTTGGATCCTGGATTCACGGCCTGGCAGGCCGAAAATAGAGTCTCTATTGTTCCGTCTCCTACAAATAGCACCCAGATTTCTACGATATACAAATTGACGGCGGGAGTTGCGGAGATGAGTTTCTATATAAAGTATCGACATGAGATTTTATAGAGAATATGCGGATCCATGTTTCCATATTTAGGCAGTTTTTTTATCGCGGGTTTGCAGTATGGCAGGTCGAAAAAAGAGTCTCTATTGTTCCCTGTCCTACAAATAGCATTGATATTTCTGCGACATACAAATTGACAGGAGTCGCCACGGGCTAGTTGGCTGAACATTGCATTTGTTTTGTTCTAGAACATATGCGCATCCCTCATTCCATACTTTGGCACTTTTTTGGATCGCGGGCGAGCGAGCTGAAAATTAAGTATCTACTATTTCATATCCTACAAATAGCACCCACACTTCCGCGATATACAAATTGACACGCGGACCTGTGGACATAATCTGTATATAAAATATGGAATGAGATTTTACACAGCATATGCGGATCACTAATTGCATATTTGGGCCTCTATTGTTCTGCGCTGTACAAATACATTGTTCTACAACATATGCGGACCTACGGGTTGCTTGGCTGAACTTTGCATTTGTATTGTTGTAGAACATATGCAGAATCCTCATTCCATACTTGGGCACTTTTTGGATTGTGGGTTGGAGGCCTCGCGGGCTGAAAATTAAGTATCGATTGTTCTATGTTCTACAAATAACACCTAGACTTTTGTGATATACAAATTTACATGCTGGCTTGTGGACATAGCCTCTATAAAGTACGGAATGAGATTTTATACAACATATGTGGATTCCTGATTCCATACTTGGGCAGTTTTTGGATCGTGGGTTCGCGGCCTGGCTGGTCGAAAATAGTGTCTATTGTTCTGTCCCCTACAAATAGCACCCAGATTTCTGGGACATACAAATTGACAGGAGGAGCTGCGGGATGCTTGGATGAACAGTGCATTTCTATTGTTCTAGAACATATGTTGATCCCTCATTCCATAGATGGGCATTTTTTGGATCGCGAGTTTACAGCCAGGTGGGCTAAAAATTAAGTATGTGGAACCCTCATTGCATACTCACAAGTGGACTCGGGTTGCTTCATTGAACATTGGACTTTTATTGCCCCGTAGCGATTCCGTATCAATTTCATAATTATCGATTTTTTTCTATGAGGGGCTATGGGGTTGGCAGGTTGGAAATTGGGCCTCTATTATTCTCCGATGTACAAACACATTGTTCTAGAACATATGCGGATCCCTCATTCCATACATGAGCACTTTTTGGATCACGGATTTGTGACCTGGCGGGCTTAAATTTAAGTATCTATTGTTCTGTGTTCTACAAATAGCATCTTCACTTTCGCGATATACAAATTGACAAGCGAACTTGTGGACATAGTCTCTATATTAACTATGGAATGATATTTTATACAACATATGAAGATTCCTCATTCCATACTAGTGCAGTTTTTGGATCGCGGGTTGGCAGCCTGACAGGTTGAAAATAGAGTCTTTCTTGTTCCCTCCGCTACAAATAACATCCAGACTTCTTCCATATACAAATTAACAAGAGGACTTGGGCTGGTTCACTGAACATTTCACTTTTATTGTCCCGTAACAATTTCGTATGTATTTCATATTTAACGATTTTTTTTTATCGGGGGTTGTGGGGCTGGCGGGCTGAAAAATGGGCCTCTTTTGTTCGGGCTTGTGGGCTGAAAATTGGGACTTTATGGACTTGAGAGCTGGTGCATTAAATTATTAAAGGATGTTAAATCATTTATTCTTAAAAGAATCAAGGAAAGAAAATATATATATTTTTTAAATTCTATAACCGCAAGCATAACAAGGACCAATTTGAATTTTAAGGGCCTGTTATTCATATGATAGCACAATTTCATTCCGCACACTAAATATTCGTTGATTTCAAATTATTCCAGGATATTAATTTGACTAACTTCATCGAATAAGCAAAAATGCGAAAACAATGACCAATTTGTATTTTAAGAGCCTCTTGTTTGTATGTGAGGACAGTTGCAGTTCAGACACTATATATTCATTGATTTCAAATTATTTTAGAACAATACTTTGACCAAGTTCATCGATCGAGGAAATCTGCTAAAGCAAGTGACAATACAGTTGCGTCACAGCGCCATAGAAATCACTAGGCGGATCTGCATCCCAGCTGGCTAAAAAAAAACAATTATACTGTTCAATGTACTCCAAAGAACAGTTGGAGTTTCAGGGTATACAAATTGACAGACAAAGCAGATAACCAAGAACCAACCATACTTTAAACAATCCACAAGCAAGTTCCCAGAAGGTTCCATAGAGCAGAACCCATTGACCTTTACACCAAACACTTTGATATACAAAGAAAAGACGTTGCCGTATTTGTTTTCTGTTGAAACGAACTTTCATCTGGATGTTGAACAAATATTACAAAGAGACATGAGGTATTTTCGTTTCCTCTCAAAGTTTCATATAAATATTTTTTTTCCCCTTTTCATCCGATATGAAAAATTGCATTGTCTTCATTTAAGGTGAATTTGCTTTGTATCCGAAGCTGTTGCAGCATGTAGACAGATATGTTTCATACGACAACTTTGCTAACTCAGGAAGCACATTTTGTAACAGCGGATACCTGATCTACAGTGCATGGTTGTGTTGCTCACGGTTCGAATAACACCACTGAGGCAATGTCCATAAATATATGGACATTTTTCACCGCATCACAGACAATCAATCTGATGCAGACCTATTGACCCTCGGGCCGAGATCCGCTCACAAGATCGTTCTTTATCTCCCTCGAGCCGAATCGACTCTTTCGATTCCTTACTGGAATCTCAATTCAATCGATCCATAGGTCCTTTCGGAAGCTCCCCTGTGCAAACATCACTAGGCATGAGCTTCTCCTTTTCGTGCGACCACATCGATATGACCAAGGCCCAATTCCAAAGGCGCTCGTTGCAACTCGCAACTCGTGAGTTCGTGAGTCGAGGCTCCCGACTCTTCCTTTCCAATCTCACGATACCCAAAATCACAAAATGGGTACAACTCTTCTTTTGTCAGCGCCTTCTGCGCGTGACCATCAACTAGGATTAACGCTAGCTCCTCTTGCTACTCGCCGCTTCGTGAGTTTCAACGTCCAACCTTGGCACCTTCCCTTCACGAAACCCCGAGAAGTGATGTTGACTTTTCTCCTCGCGTTCTCGCTACTCGCAACTTCGCAAGTTTCAATGTCGAGCTCTCGTTCTCCTATCTCGCAAATCCCCGAGATGCGAGAAGTCAGCGGAGTGTTGACTCCTTCCAATAGGTGATGTGTGTCCGCCTGTCTATTTCTTGGGCCCACCTTGTGGTTCTGCCACGTGTCTCTTATGCCCAACTTCGACACTTCGCGACTTTGCTTCCCGAAGCGCTACCTCCTTTGTATCCCGACACCCAAAGTGTCGAGATCTTGAACTCCTCGCTACTCCTTATCGCAACTCGCGACTTCGGGACTTTTGGGACAAAAGTCTTGACTTCCTATCCGTCGATATGCCGAAATGTTGAAATTTCGACACGTCGTTAACGCGGGTCCCACAACGAAACTTCCCGCCTTTCTGGAGTTTCAGACTTCGTGACTTCGCAAATATTGATGCTAAGCTTTCGGTTCTTCAACCCATGAAACCCCGAAATGAGATTACGTGAGTGATCCAACGACCCCTGTTGACTCAGATCCTACGGTTGTCCTAGCTCCTCGTGATTTCGCCACTCACGACTTGGAGCACCCAATCTTTGGGCGCTCACCTTGCGAACCTCCAAGTTCGTGAGATCCCTTGATCTCTGCCACCTATCCTCCTCCGATGGACGATCCTGATCTCTTCATGACTTCGCTACTTGCGAAGTCAAGATACTTCCTCCTCTAACTCCCGATGTCTGAATCCTCGATAGAGAGGATCTCGCGACACGTGTCCGCTTTCAGATGAACGGCTCAGATTTCCTCGGGACTTCACTACTTGCGAAGTTAAGATGCTCACCTCTGTGAGTCCCGGTGCTCGAATCTCCGAAATGGATGATTCTGCGACACGCGTCCTCCCGCAGATGGATGGCTCAGATCTATTTCACCTTTTCACAACTTTTGATGTCGAGTGTCTGGACTCTCGTCCTTCGGATCCCCGAACTCCCAAATGTCGATATCCCGATACAACCCCTTCGGGACTTTCGCTTCTGCTTGCGAGGTTTAAATCTCGTGCAACTCTCGACAGATCCAATGGCTGTCAGGTTTTAGCTTAAGATCTGACGACTCAGAATCTCTTCGGCTCTTGCGCTCCTCCTGTTGCTTCCTGGACACGAAATGTTCAATGGTCCAGATCTTCTCGGCTGATCCGACAACATCTATTTCCCTTGCTGAGCCTTGGCGCTTTTCTTCCAAACTTGGAAGAATTTGAAATTCTCAAAGGCCTCAACCTTTGTTTCTTTTCTCTGCGAGCTTCACAACTTTGAATCCTCACCTGCGCGTATGAATGCTACTTCTCCTGAGATTTTCTCTCGAATCCTCAAGGGATTCCGCAACTTCTGCGCCTCTGCAGAGTCTTTGCACACAAAGTGCTACTCCTTCTGAGTTTTCCGCTACTCAGACCTCTCAGGGATTTTATCCTTCTTCCTTCTCCTGCAGGTGGAGGATTTGGATGCCCTCCTGGCTATCCTTCACTCAAGAAACCTCTTGTTGAGTGCTCAGGGTGTTCAGCGACCCTCCGAAGATCCTTCAGTGGACTCTTCCCCAATCACATAACTCAACATAGTTCACTTCTTCTCTGTGCTTATCTGCACACTGTCTCAATGCCCTCCTGGCAGAGTATCAAGGATCCTCAATGATTCTTGCTTCTATCTGAACTCACAACAGAGTTCTTCCTTTGTGCACTCTTTGCACTGGCTCAATGCCCACCTGGCATAGCTTTACAGAACTCCTCAAAGATTCTGTCTACAACTGTGTTTCTCCACAACCTTGCCTCTTGAGGTGTTCAGTAACCTCAAAGGTCTTCCTCTGAGTTAATGACTTCAGCTTCTGTGCCTCGACACGTCTTTGTCTTAATCTGCAGAGTTCAGAAGTGCATTTATGCACAGGTATTCAGAGACCGCAGTACTCTGTCATGCCCTCCTGGCATGAAACCACAAAGAACCTCTCAAGCCTAAAAATCATACAACTCCCTGCAAATGAAAACCTACAACATACATTCACAACATAAATAGAACACACACATACATTCACACAACACAGGAAATATGCAGGAAAAACTGTTGTTTGTATTAAATGACAAATGCCTATTTTTACAAGGTGTTCCTGAGCACGGCCTGTAACAAGGTCTCGGCTCCTTCTCTTGCACACTCACTCTCTCTTGTGCATACTCCCACTATTACATCTACACCAAAATGAGATCGAAATTGATCTTTTACAAGAGGGGCTCTTTGAGCTCTTCCCTCCAATCTACCCACCCTATTCAATAGCATTGAATGGGTTGTCTAGTCCACAAATCGGATCTAGATCTCAGCCTTACAAACATTAAAGTTCTACCTACTCTAATGCCTACACAAAGGCACGGCTCCATGGCTCAAAATCCTAAAACATTAATTACATTCAAAATCAAAATTGAAGACGAGGGCTGCGCCTCTCTTCAGCCTTGAATGCACGTGCTAATGTGGCTAGCTGGCTGACGTGGAGAGATGCTCCTGCATCACAATCGTATCATCAGTTATCAAAGCGGAGGCAGAGGCAACATAATGACATTTTTCACAAACAGGCTCAAAGGGGGTTGAGTACACATTGGCTGCAACTAAAAGACCTTCAACTTGGAAATGTGAGCAAAGGAATTAATACATTGAACAATATAATACACAACTGCATCCCACCCCTCCCTTTAAAAAAAATAAAATATTTAACAGCTGCATAAATTTGTTGAAGGCTATTTCTATAAGCAAAGTGAGAATGATTTTGTAAATGTATACGCACAACAATTGTAGAGCTAGATAGCTTCTCCAGATCCTTTACTGTATCTGCTCACAACTCTATTACAAACGTTGACTGGGTTGTCTGAAAGATCATTTCTCTAGCATCCTTCTTTTTTGTTATATTTTTGAAAAACATAAGTGGAATCTGCCCTCTGTGCAATTGTTGTTCCATTGACGAAAACAAATCTGAATACGTATCGAACAATTGTAGCTGCAACATGGAACAGTGAAATTTTTGTATAACTTATTGATCTAAAAATGAAGAAGACTTGTATTCTTGAAATTATTTGCAAGATTTAATTCATGTGTTAAAATGAAAACGGATCAATTTGCAACACAACTTTTATAGAAATTACTCATCAAAGATGCATATAGACAACAACAATAAACAGTGAATATAAAACACATAACACAACAAATGATAAAGGAGTTCACCCGTCTCTTGGGCTACATCTCCCAGTCTAGCTTCCAATGGATCTTTTGTATTATTTGCTCAAAGTGCTAAAAAAATGTGCTTTACAATGCTCAAAATGCTAAATAGATAGCTCCAATGGCTTCAGAACGTCCAAAAACCCCTAGCTGGGCTTTTTCGGCACCTCGTTTGGCCAAAAATTGAAGAAGATAGGCTTCCTAGAAGTTTCCCTTCAAACTCGTTGTATCTGGATCACCAAAATGCACCCTTTTGTTGGCTCAACCTAGCCCCCACACACATTTATGTGGAAAAACCCAGCATCGGGCGCAATCGCACAACTGGTACAAACTGTCGAACGATTACGCGCTGACCCTTAACCGTCTAAGGCCCGCGGGCATGTGAAGTGCCATACGACCACGCGAATATATATAAAGGGCCAAAGTCCAAACAGTTAGAAAAAGGTGTGCTCGTGGTCACATCGCATACCATACGACTGGCGACTCATATGAAAAGGCTATACGATAACGGTCGGAGGGCGCGCATATAATATCGTGGTTATATTATATACACATGGGACCGGGGGCCGGGGCTAAGCCCCGACCCGGTCCGTGCCCCAACATTCAATACAATTCAATTGAAATATAATGTGCGCCATATATATAACAAGGCACATATTGTGGCGCGCTGGTCGTCGGCCCTTCCCAAGTCTCTTCCCCTGCCCAGAGGTCGCGAGGTCGAGTCCTACTGATTGCACAAATTTTAAACCAATATATATATGACACGTGGTGACCATTGATTGGGCCATGTGTCGCCATCCTGTTCGCTACAAACAAGCCACGTCATATGCCAACTGTCCACACAACTGCCTGCCACATGTCGTACGACCTACCACGTCAGCATCTGTACGGATTGTACAGTCAGCATCCCTTTTTTTACCTGTTTGTTGTTTTGAACAGAACATGATATCTCTCGCTCCCAATGTCCGTTTGAACACAAACAAGTTGCCTTGGGATCGTGAGGACGAGGCCTACGCCCCCGTTTGATTTGAAGCGATTCCAAGCACTTTGAATTTTTGAGCAAAATTTGATCCCATGGATCACACCTCCCCATTGAAAAGCTTTTGGACCTCCAAAAGACTATTTTCAGTCTATTTGAAAATGAGGGTATAGTTCCCTCACCTTTCCAACCTCAATCCACTTGGCTTTGCTTGGATTTGTACCTTTAAGACCAACTCGAAGATACTCCACATTTCCTCGTTTTGAAGTTCGCATT
>ML807770.1:19275-41208 GCA_009831015.1 Picea engelmannii
AGGAAAAGGATCACCTTTTCACTCTTGAAGGCTCTACCCCATGTCAAACATTGGTGGGAAGCTTACTAGGGGAAAAGGTCCACAGAGGAATTTGGAATATATGGGGTCGAGCCCACTTGGGATTTTTTTGTGGATGCGGTTAAGGAACAATACTACCTTGTTGATAACTGTGATGATCAGTACATGATATGGACCACACTACGACAAGAGAAGAGCCAAATAGTGCCATATTTCACAAATAATTTCCATTCCTTGCGCACCAATATGGGTATCAAATAATCCAAGTAGAATCTGGTTCGAAAATACCATGGGGCTATGCATAGGTACATCCAAACGGAAATGGATTTCCTAAAAATCTCATCATTGGGAGTCGCCTATCGATATGCTGTCAAAATCGAGTAGGAATTTAGGCACCAGAACAAATGGGAGTTTGGGTCTGCAAATCTGCAACAACCAAAGCATGGTAATATGAACCTAACCAACAACCTCCCAATAACTAGTCCAATACATAGGAAAATAAGGGAAAGGAAAGACGAATAATGACACTGGGAAGTGGTGCAACTTCCACAAAATTGCCTGGCACAACACCGATAAATGTCACTTGAAACTTTCATTGGTGGCCAAAGTCAAAGACAAGGAGGTGAAACCTGATTCAGAATCTGATCTAGAAAATATTGAAAATAAACAGATCATCGATGCAGAACCCACTACTACTGTCGTGACCACAACAATTCAACCAGAAGAAATAGTAGATCCTGAAGAGGGGGAGAGCCTATTCCATTCATATATGTGGGTGAAGGGGACCCTATTGCATTTCATTGTTGATAGTGGAAGCCAAAAGAACCTCATCTCAGATGAGGTCTTCAAATAGTGTGGGTTGTGAAAAAAACTACACCCGCAACCATACAACATCGGGTGGCTTCACCAGAGATGATATCTTTTTGTCAACTAGTAGTGTCGCCTGTCCTATGGAATCCAACCCTTCAAGGAGAGGTAGTGTGTGATGTTGCCCCTCTTTATGTATGTGATGTTGTTTTGGGATAACCATGCATGTGGAAACATCATGTTTTTTATGAGTCTTGACCCCGTAGTGTCATTATTACTCTAGGTGGTCATCTTTATAGGATACCATAGGTATTTCCAACTATTGTTCCACCAAAAAAGTTCCGCAAGGTAATCTCTCATACTGCAAAATTGTAACACACCCGACCCCTAAGTACCCTTTCTAGGGATGGGGCATCAAATTGTTTCTTATTCTAATCGTCCCAAATCCTCTGTCCAAGCTTTTCACCCTCTTCTACTCACTCGTATCTTCCTAATAACTACTACCAGGCTCAAAGCCAAGATCTGGATTGCAAGTTATGTCCTCCCAAATCTCTTTAGATGGTATTATTTAAGGGCTACGTAGGGCCCATGTGGTCCATATCATTCTCACTGTTATCACTGAGAGTCACCCTCAAAATTCTAGAGGATAAGCCCAATACTCATCAAATAGGTTTGTAATGGTAAATTTATGATAAAATGTCAAATGGATAAAACTTAGCACAACAATGCACAAACACATAAATTTCTAGGCAAGATGCATAAGAAAGTGAGGTCTTGGCTAACTTTAGTCAGTGATTTAAAGAGAAGTGTGGGTAGGTGGAATACTTTAATGAGAAGGATGAGTAGTCTACTATCAACATCAGGCCTTACTAGCAGACAAGTGAGGAAAAAGCTCAGACACAAGAGCTTATTTAATCTAAGCTTTAAAACATTGATAATAATTACAACAACATCACAATCAAACATACTTTGTAACACAACTATAATACCTCAATTGAATCATTCAATGATGAGAAAATCAGAGTGAGAAATAAGTAAGATGATTGAAAAGAAAGTTGATTTCTATTAGGAAAAAATTCTCAAATCTCATACATAAAAACCAGAGTTTGGCTTTGTTACATCAAAACACTACTAAGGGAGTCTATACTCAACCATTCGAACCAAAAATTTTCTTATAGTGCTGCATTTATAACCTAAACAAGGAATTACATCATACAATTCGAGATTTATCCTCTAACATAGGATTCTCCCACCTAAAACTAAAAATTTTACACCTATTCAAGTGGAAAAAACAAACTGCTATAAATAGGGGAAATGTTGGTAACCATCCTAACACCAAAATCTTTGCTTAGTGAGGCATCCTTTGAGTGCATCTCCTTCATTTACAGGTAACCTCCATCTCTAAGCGACCTCCAAACATATTTTGTATGCTCCATTAGTCATCTGGTGACCATTGATTCTCTCGAAACCCATCAAAACTAGAATTGGCAGCAAATCTTGTAACGCTGACTTTATCAACTAGTTTGTAGCGGAGTTTGCAGTGAATTCCATAGAAAATTCTATATCACCTGACTGTGTAGACCATTTTCGTAGCATATTCCATAGAAAATTTTCATCTTCTGTTTGTGTATCTCATTTCACAACGGATTTCATGGCGAATTTGTAGCTTTTGTCTGTGTATTTCATTTCGCAGTGCCATGTGCTACAAAATGTCCTGTAGTTGTCTGATTTGTGCAATTTGAGCCAAAAATACCCAAAAACCTTTGCCAAAGGTATATAAGCCTATAGAAGCCTCCAAATAGGGTGTATGAATGCAAAATCATGTATAAGCATAATACTTCCCACCAAAACTTCAAAATGAAAGGATAACCACCTTCAAAATTGAGATTCTTTCAGCCACTTCATTTCATCTCCCGAGTCTAGTACTCCTTCTGGTTTCGGCTTGATATAACAAATTTAGATTCTTTGAGCGAATTCATCTTTGAAAGGCTGTAAATATGGCTTGATATTTCTAATTTGAGATTATAAATCCTTGTTATGCCTGTACAGATTCCTATGCTACCTATGAAGGGGAAGAAATCTATTTTTTGTAGACCTGGCTTTGTCAATGGTTTCCAAATACATATCCATCAGATCCTTTAAATTTTTCCTCTTAGCCAATCCTTCTCCCTTCAAGTGAGCAATCTCCTTTCTAGCATCTATCAGTTGTCTGATCAGTCTTTTGAAGGTAGGGTTATCAGGGGGAGTGGCTATGTCCATGACTTCAACATGTTTTTCAATAGTCTCAATTTTACCCTTATCCTTCCTATTGACAGGATCTTTTGTTATTACCTCTTATTCAACAGTTTCCTTCTTGGATGATGACCTAGTGAAGGACCTCTTATTTTTAGTCTCAACTGTAGCCGTTGGTGAGGGGAAGAGTAACCTTCTCCCTTTTTTCCTGTGGTTTTAGCCGAGGGAATTTATGCTAATTCTGGTGCTGGTTGGGGGGAAAATTCCCTTTGTGGAGAATGATGAGCTCCCCCTTCTTATTCTTCTTGTTCCTTAGGAGCATCATCATATTTAGGAATATGTTTTCCCTTTCTCTTTTTAGTTGTCTCTGTATGAACAACACTATCAGTTTACAAAGGGATCTGCACCTTAGATTAAGGAGTACAAGATACATTTAATTGCAAATGTGCAGAGGCAATGAAATTCTCCCAAGCTATGTTTCTCTTCTTCAACTCCTCCATCAATCCTAAAAAATACTGAGTGAAAAACACTTGTGTACACAACCTTGGACTTGGCTTGGACCCTGTCAACCATTTTCCCAATACTCCTAAATAGATAGAAAGGGAGGTTCATGAGGTATTTTCTTGTGAAGTGAAACAAAAGTGTAATGTGGTGTTGTCGCAAGAGTTGAATATAGGCTATAATAGATCCAAGATTTAGCACATTTTAAATGAAATAAAATTTGTTGATTGATCAGTCAAAAGAGGCTTCTAGAACTAGGTCTGAAATAGGCCCTTCACTCATTTATAGATCAGAAACAAAGAGGCATGAAATCGTTTGTCTAATTGATTTAATAAAGAATATGGATAGAGGATAGGAGATGAAGAAGGCTGAAACAAAGAGTTAGGTATCTAATTCTGATAGGTCTAATCTTTATTTCAATGGAAGAAATAACACCAAACTTCAAATATCTGAACACAGGTCTTGTCTTACTCATAGCAAAACAGAGGAAAAGCTATGAACAAATAAAACTTGTAAATAAGGAAAAACAATTAAGATGCAGGTCTTGTTCTACTCACGGTAAAACAGAGGAAAAACTGCACTTTAAGGAATGCTTTAAATTAGCTACACCAGAAGTATCACTGAATTGTAACCATTACAAGCTGAATTAATGAATGGAAGGAAGAAAGAGAAGTGATGAAAACTTCAGAAACAATAACACAGGAAGAAGACATAATTAGACAGTGACAAGGTGTAGAATCTCTTGGCATTCTGTTCTATATTTGCTGAAAAGGAATGCATTACAAACCCAACCTCCAAAAGGCTCTCAGGTTGTCCCCCCCCCCTTTTTTTCTTCAAGAAGATACAATAATATATGTCTTCTGCCCCCTTTAGAATAACTGAAAAATGATTCAGATTCCAAAATAAATCCCTCTAGAAATGAACAGGAATTTCATGTAGGTATTGAGGTCGAAATCCTCCCAAAAGATAACAATAGTTACCATCATTTTCAGAAACTTTCTGCCATAGAAAATGGGCCAAACTGCTGACAATTGGGGCTGCGGTTATGGTTTTGTATCTCTTGAATCATGATAGTTGTGTATAAAATGAAAGAGGTTTTTGTTCATCTATTTTTTCTGACCAAAAAATTCTCTCGGTTTCCTGATATCCATTTCCATTTTCCCCAGATCTGCCTTTCAAAAACATGTGTCAAACGGGGAAATTATGAGATCCGAAAATTAGGGCTCGGAGATGGATTCGATTCTCCCAATATGTGACACATGTAGGAAAACTGAAGGGGGTTATTGATACATGATGTGTTAGGCACAAAAAACTCTGACCGTTTCTCAAAATGATATTTGAGTCGCTCAGAATCATCATTTGAAAATGATGACTTGGCACAGTAAAAAATGCCACGAACCTCATCCTTCCGGGGACTTTTGACTGCCTTCCCAAGATCCAAATGACAATCTGAATGCACCAATGGAAATATTAGGATCTGTATATGTCAATTGACCATTTGAGCACACAAAATGACCTCTGCACGGCTGAGAAAACTAATTTTTTCTGAGGCAGTTTATCCACTAGAAAAAATCTGCGATTTCGGTGGCTAACAGGCCGAAAACAAGGGTATCTTAGCTGTCAAAAGTCCTAGATTTCGGTGGCTAATAGTGATATTTCAGAGTGCCATAAGCCACCGAAATTCCCAAAACACGATTTCGGGATTTCGGGTTTCGAGAAACAGAGCAGTGGTTAAAAATCTTTACATTGGACGAACCTCCGATGGTCGAAACCCCAAAATGGTGACATGGCATTTGTGTGAAACCTTATTATAGTGATTTTATTTCCGTTTATTGCATTGTTTTCGTGCCTCCTCGTGAGCTCTTCCTCTATGTGTCTTGATGTGTGATGCTTGAATGTTTGGTCTCAGCCGATACACTTTCGGTAGCTAAGGGCATATGAAACTTGAGGTTTAAGCTACCAAAAGTCTACACTTTCGGTAGCTAAACACTATAAATGTTTTCCTCCTAAGCTACCGAAAGACAAAATTTCAATATTTGTTCCAACATGTGGTATTGGTAAATCATATTGAATATTCCCTCATAGGTAAAATATCTATGGATCACCCTTAACATCTTGTCAAATCCATCAACCAAGTGGCTCCTAGGCACTCCCTTTGATAGATCATCGCCCTGAAATTCTGGGTTGAGGAACTCTTTAGAGAAGGCTGCATTAAGATTCATGGATTTAAACCATATTTCACTTGTGTTGGGTATCTCAGTGGAAGCTATAATGGTGGCTTCAGATACCTCCAGTTCAAGGGTTCCAACCTTGGTTTTGGTGCCATCAAAATTCAAGGCAAACTCTCTATCTACCTCAGGGTGTCCCCTTTACATATTCTGACAAAAACTGAAACATCCAACTCGCTGGAAGACCTCTCTGATCAAAGGTTCAACATCAAATGCATATCATAGACCTCATTCCTGACTACACCCCTGCCCTTGTGAGCCTTCTTTTGATGTGGTGTATCCATTTGGTTATAATAGGAGAAAACATAATTCAATAATATGAGATTTGTGACAGACACAAGCCAAACAAAGAACATAGGTCTTAGGGTTTGGAATGACGGTCTTTTTCAAAGATGGATTATTTTAAGACTTCATATTTTTCCTGCATATTTGACTTCTCAGCTTATGAAAGCGAAACTAATGGTTAAGAAATGGAAGAAAACCCTTCAGGAAAATGGATATGCAAGGAGGAAGCAACTTCCATAGTTTTAAGCTAACACTTCACCATCATTTGCAAGGTTATCACAACTTTAATCAACAAGGCTCTTTAAATTTCCAACGTAGATAGACTTTAGACTTGAAATAATAATTGAAAATTTAAAGGAAATTAGTTGATACAGGCTATGTGATCAGAGGATACTGATGTTGAGTTTGATGTACGGGTTCACAATGCCAGAACATGGGATTTACAACATAATTCATAGTAGATTTCACAGTATAAACAACAAGGTCCAAGAAAGAGATAGGCACAATGGCTTTGACATGAAATATTTTCTCAATTGTAGTAAAAGAATCTAAAAATACTACAACTAGCTAAGAATTGGCAATAGTAAGGTAAAAAACGGAAGGTTGGTAATGTGGATCCTCAATTCACAGCGCCCAAGAGGGGAAACAGAAGCAAAGCCTTAATTTGATCTTCAATAGAGCTCAAAAAAATCAAGGAGTACCTAGACACCATGGCTTATCATTAGATATGATTCAAATTGTATGAAACTACCTGCAACAACTATAACCTCCAATTCCCCTCTGCTAGCCAGTCTGCAACAGATTCCGCAATGCCTGTCCAAACTTAGGAGTTTCTGTAGCTCCAAACTAGGAGCAAATTTGGAATATTTGAGAAAACAGTTAGACAACCTTAAATGACTAAATCCCAAATTATTTCCTTTAAATCATGGATGTTGAAAAGAATGATATCGGATGACACAAGCCTCATAAATGAAATAATGGTAATGAGGGAAGATGTACTCAATATGCACTGTAAAATGTCCTGATGAGATGGCAACGTACTAAAATGAATTTGATTTTACCTTCTAACAGGTAGAGGGACATAGTGGAGGGGTTTAAGCACATAGTGGAAGTGGTGACATGTCAGGGTAGTGGTGGCATAAGGGTGATGGTGATGATTGTCTGAACTTGTGATGAGATGAATATATAAACCAAAGTTATGGGCCAACATCAACCTTGATTTATTTTTGCTAAAACCTAACAAAACCATAAAGAGGAGATCAAAAATAAAACTTAAACAAGACTAAGGATAAAAAAAATAAAAAATCTAAGGATGAATTGAACCACAAGAAATTCATGTGACCCTTAAAAACTTCATGTCATAGCACGTACCATCTCCAGATACCTACATCCACGATGGAAGTTCATCCACCGTCCAATCTGATGATGGGACTTGATCCTCATTTAACACACAGGCTAGAGGGGGGTTTAGCATTTGACATTTCGATGTTGAACACCCATTTTTCTTTCTACACACATGTCCTCCAGAGTCCCAAAGTCTTGAACTCCTGAAGGATATTAAAATCTCTCTGTGTGGCTCCAGCCTTCGGGCCTTTTGGGTTGTCAATGACACTACACCCTAAACCTTTGGATTCCTAAAGTCCTTGAATCCCAAAGGTTCCACACTCGCACGTGGTGATGTATTAAACATGGATGCAAGGATAGGTGGGTCTCGAGCACTCCACCCGCTAGAGGGACCAAGCAAGTATGTTCCATGGATGACACATGACAAGGAAGAGATGGCACATGGCCCCTACAGTGGGTGACAAGTATCAATTTTTAATGGGAACATAGGGTCTGTGAAACATACGAATCCAGGTGACATGTGGCATGTCAAACATGGGTCCATGTCACCCTTGGAGATGTCAGTGTGCCACATCACCCTAGACTGATATCCTTCCAATACCTTCGATGTCACGGTCAAGGTGTGTCCACGTAAACCCCTAGATCTACGACCTTTGTTACTTCATAACTTCGACGTTCGAGGGATCCATGGTGTGACTTCCTCCTTGCTCCTGGAGTGGTCAATGGTAGGTTGACCACGGTCTAGATCTAACGGTCAGGCGAGATCCCAAAGGGTACGTAGATCTATGGTCCTCTTTAATTCGTGGCTTCGGCCTTCATAGGTTTTGGCGTTATGGCCGCTTTGCTCTCCCAAAGTAGGACTTCACCAAAGTACCGTACCTGAGCCCCTCCATTAACAAACTCCCTAGATCCACGGCTTGCATCAATTCACGTCTCCATCGTTTATGGAATTTGGTGTTATAATACCTCTTTTCTCCTAAAGTGGTCAACACCGAACTTACCTCGGCATACATCTAACGACCAGGGGAACTCTCGTATACCTTCGGATCTGCGGCTCGTGTTACTTCACAATTGCTAAATGGGTCAGGGTTTAATGGTGGGATAGGTCTATCTTCCATGGTTAGGGTCACCACCACATGTCATTCAACATTGTAGGTACCTATTGCAACAAGTTTCCTTCAACCAGTTTGAAAATGGTAAGGTTGTAATACCCCAGAGATCCGAACTCTTAGATTTCCAAAGCTGGAAAGGCTTAGCTCCTTTCATTCCTAGCGCAGGGTCCTCAAACCTTGGTCATATGGGTCCTTCAAAAAATATAATGGGATACATTCTAATCTCTTAGGTGTGAATCAGTTAAGGCCATGGACATGAGCCTTCGATCACACAGGTGAAGGGTTTGAAGGAGGAACCCTCCTTCCACAAAGTTTGAACTTGGTATTCCTGCGACGGTAAATTAGAGAGGTGGGTAGGACTTAAGCATTTCAACTAAACCTACCTTGACTCTCTTGCAGACTCATGTTCCATAGCTCTCTAGCTTCTAATCTGAGGAAAACAAAATACCATTTAAAAGTATGGGTTCAAATAGAAACAATAAACATTTCTACCTTGATCATTCAACATATGTTTCAATTATAAACATGTAGATTCAAACATCATTTCAATTCTAGTACATAGAGTATGAAAATACTTATCAGAAACTAGAATCATGAAAGGGGTGTCTATTTCCACCCAACCGTAGGCACAACCACTCCTGAATGGATTTACCATTGGCCACCCGCGAGCTAGACTATGATGCTCCAAGAGAGACTATTTTTTCTTGCTTTGTGATAGTCTGGGATGGAGGTTACTCTCTTCCTCCCGTAGGATCTTGGATATCGGTTTTCTCTGTACCAAGCAAGGGGGTCTGCACAAGTACTTCCACAATCACTCGTCAGCCCCATTTATCATTTTGGACTAAAAATGCCGCCAACAACTTCTTGTAGCCAGAACAAACTTGTTTCTCAGTTCTCCCTTGAACCGGGGAGCTACAAGTGATATTTTCTCTTCTCGAGATTGGCCTTTCGACTCTACTTCCTCGCAGATCTACCTCTTCACAAAAAATCACTTCCTTTATTACCTTCCTTAGTACAATTGCACGGGTTTGAATCCATAGCTCGTGGTCAGGTCTAGAAGTCTTGCAGATGGGTACTCTAGCCCATATCCTCATTAACTCTTGAGGAGAACTTTTGCAACTACTAGCATGACTAGTAATTCATTTCTAGGTCAGAGGACTGTTATGGGCATGAGAAATTAAATCCAGTGAGGTACTGTTTTGGTGGGGGTCATATCAAACATTTTTGTTTCCCCTCACCATCTCTCTCATAGAATCATTATCTATCTTGGAAAACCCCCTTTTTAGCAGCTATGCAACACTATCCATTTTAATTAATAACATAAATACATATATTACCTTTTATAACAAAAGGTTCATCAAATCCAACATTCACATATATTTAGTCTACCACAATATTTTGGAAATTCCTAGTTATATTTACAAGTTGGGGGAAACAAGGGTGTTACAATCCTTTCCCCCTTAAAGGAACGTCACCCTCGATGTTCTACCCGCCAATGTGCTCTGTATGTACAGAAGTAAACAAAAATGGGTATGATTGTTTCATGGCATCCTACATTTCCCATGTAGCTTCATCTGGACCAAATTATTTCCACTGCACGTTGACCTATTAAATGGTTCTATTCCTAAGTGGGGTTTCCTTCCTATCTATTATGAATTGTTGTTCTGGCAGGAATTCTCCCTCTGGTTCCACCTGAATCACAAGCCACTCAATTATATGATTAGAATCATGTACATATTTCTTTAGTAATGAAACATGGAAAACATTATGTGCCTTCACTATGGGAGGAAGTGCTAGCCTATATGTTACAGGCTCCACTCTATCCAAAATTTCAAAGGGTCCACAATACCGAGGTGCCAACTTGGCACAAACTCCCATTTTCAAGGAGATTTTCCTGGGTCTAACTCGAAGATACACGTGATCCCCAGTTTTGAACTTTCTAGGAGTCCTTTTTCTGTCTGGATAGATTTATTTTCTATCCCGAGCCACTTTTAGATTTTGTTTTATCTAAATTACTTGTTGTTCCATTTATTTTAGCATATCTGGACCGATCATAATTATGTCTACTGGGTTATCCTAGTTGATTGGAATCTTGCATTGTCTACCATAGAGGGCCTCAAAAGGGATAATATTCAATGACTTTTGATAGCCATTGTTGTAGGATAATTCTACTAGCGGTGGGTCGTCTTCCCACTTCTTAGGCTAATGCATCACATACATCCTTAACATGTCCTCTAAAATTTGGTTTACTCTCTTTGTTTTTCCATCAATTTGAGGGTGATAGGTTGTACTAAATATCAATTTAGTTTCAAAACCAACAAATAGATATTTCCAAAAGTTTGAAGTGAATTTTGTATCTCGTTCGGATATGATTTCCTTAGGCATGCCATGCATTCTAAATATTTTTTTCATGAAAAATACTGGGAATATCTATTTCCTCACAAGTTGACTTGATGATGGGAATGAAGTGATAAGCCTTGCTAAATTTTTGCACAACTACCATGATGGCATCATTATGTCTGGTTGATTTTGGTAACCCTGTGATGAAATCCATGGAGATGATTTTCCATTTCCATTCTGGAATTGGTAGGGGATGTAATAGCCCTACTGGATTCTAGTGCTCTGCCTTAACCCATTGACATTTTAGACATTTGTCTAAAGTATTCAACTATGTCCTTTTTCAGTCCTGGCCAATAAAATAGTTTCCTAGTGGTTCTGATCATCTTCTGATAACCAGGATGACCAGTATATGGTCTTTTGTGTAGTTCATCCATCATGAACCTCTTCAATTCGTCACAATTTTGGATATACAACCTACCCTTGCAAGTTATTAGGACTTCATTCATCAATTGATAATCCTCATGCTTCGGCCCTATGGGCTCTTGTTCTAAGTATGATTTTACAGTATTGAAAAATGCATCTATTTCTTGTGCACTTTTGACTCTCTCCTCGTGTCAGTGTTTCATGGAAACCTTCACAGGAGACCTAATGAAAGAATACACAAACAAATCTTATCAAGAAAAGGAATATAGATACAATATGAAGAATGAGAGTCAATGTATATTATGATTTGTTCAATGAGTGAGTGATATTTACTCATATAGGAAATGACATCCTATAATTAAGAAAAGTGAAGAACTAGTGAGCTACTATGATCTTTTCTTAGGAATGCATGCATAATAGTGATGGTCTAAAATTAGAAAGTCTAAAATAGAACTAGTTAGTTAACTCCCACTGAACTAGTGTGCCAAAAATAGAAATTTCTTCAACACCCCCCATGAACATCACTATGGATTAATAAATGAGTCATGGCTACTAGGAAATATTAGGTACTCATGTACAATGAAACTAATGAAAAATTAATAAAAATGAATAAAGAGGGAAAACAATGTGGGAACAAACCCCCCACTCAAAAGACAATGCATCAAAAGAACAAAAGGCAGCTTCTAGGAAACTGTGGTCTTCACTGCAAGATGATCCTGCAAAGTCTGAAACTTCTTCTCAATGAAAGTCTTTGTGAAGGTGTAGAAATATTTATGGATCTGATGAAGTCCTTTGGCGACCTATCTAGCCTTGTACCTCTTGATCCCGTGGACCCATCTGCACCTAAAAATATTCCTTTCGGGTGGAAGAGGAACCAAATTCCAAGTATGATTCCTTAGGAGTTATTCATACTCATTTTGAATGGATTCTTGCCATAATGGATTTCCCACAGCCTTACTGTAGATTTGTGGATCAAAAGATTGAACCATATAGTAATGCATGGGCATCTCAGGTTCTGAAGCTAAAGAAGGCTCCTCATGCTGAGATCGAGTCCTCCTCAAATCCAATGGATTCCTTACAAGGATACCTGCTTCATGAAGTGTGAAATGTTATTTGTTGGGCATCTGTTG
Organism: Picea engelmannii; assembly: GCA_009831015.1. Taxonomy (NCBI): domain Eukaryota; kingdom Viridiplantae; phylum Streptophyta; class Pinopsida; order Pinales; family Pinaceae; genus Picea; species Picea engelmannii. The sequence continues at coordinate 31,696 of ML807770.1, forward strand.
AAGCTTCAACGTTGGCTTCTTATCTAGCTGTACTACCTACTTATTTACTTGTACATAATCCGAGTGTATGGAATCATCTCTCATGTCTGAAAATGATGGAAGCACAAGAGTATATGCATGTTGCAATCGATATGCATGCAAATCACTCTCCTTATGTGTAAGTAGAAAAGAGGAGTCATCATCAGAAAACTTAGTGAATTTATACAACCTTGAATTGTGATCCACCTCACCAATTGAAATGATGGAATTGCCATGCATGTCAATTACTGAAACTAAATTTGATGTAAATTCAACCTTTTTACCTTTCTGAGTGATCTGATAAACTGAGAGTAGATTCATAGAAATATTTGGAACATGTAAAACATTCTCAAAACTTCCATTATGGATTTCCACTCTACCTTCTCATGCTACTGCTACTTCTACTAGAGTATCATCCCCCATGAGAATAGGGGGTCTTGAACATGGACTCAAAGAAGAGAAAACTTCCTCTTTCAATGTCATATCATGAGTTGAACCAGAATCTATAATACATGAATCAGATGAGTAATTAATTGCAACAAGTTCATGATGATTACCTTTCTTAGGAGCATGATCTTTTTCCTTATACTTCTTGACTCCCTCTAGAATGAATTTTCCAAGGTTGTTCTGTTGAAGTGCTTGTGCCATAAGATCGATATGTTTCATCATGCATGTGGTTTCTTCATGATTAAGCTTATTGCAGTAAGTGCACTGCTTTCCCTTCTTCTTCTTCTTGGAATCTGGAGAGTCTTTGGAACTTGAAGAATCGTTAAAGGGTTTGGAATATCCCTCCTTCTCGTTTTATTTATCCTTCCCATTATGTTTGGATGATCATTTTCCATCATTCATGGTGAGTGCATGTTCTTTTGGATCTTTCATGAGGCCCATATGTATAACCCTTGTGGCTCTCCCCGTCAACCAAATAACAATGCTGAGGTGAAACGAAGCCGAGAAGAAGAAATATGACCCACTGCATGATCATTGATATCATGAAATAACCCAATACCCAAGTGAATAATGCGCAGTGACACATGGCATTTTAAACCCATTAAACCCCATAAAATCCAAGACTAGGCATGGTGACACAATGCGTGAAGGCAATCCTCTAGTCTAGACCAAATGAAGCCCTCCACTAAACTGACAAGGATGACATAGAGCCTTTATGGCTGCTAACACTCATAACAACCCAATACACTGTAACTTCAGACATTGTCGTAGATAAATCCACCAACGATTCATTCCAGAAAAATAACAATTTTACACAGTTTCCATACTTAAGGAAAGAACAAACCCATACATCTGAGCCAATATCTATTTCATAACCAGAGAAAAATCATGGATGGGAAAAAAAAGACATACATGTAATCAAAAGCACCTTAAATGTGAATTGGCTGAGTGGTTCTCCCTCTGCTTGAAAGTCAGAGCATAAACATAGAAAACACAGTTGAACAATATCCCAATTAGGGTGTCGGCTAGTGGAAGGAGTAAGGGTGACATGTAGTAAATGCACGTCGCCTCCATCCCCAGTCCATTAATTCCTTAGTACATGCCGTCAAGCTTCCCATTAACTCAATTAATTAAACCATGTATCAAAACCATCACCCACTAGACTCAATAGAGCGACCCATATCAAAATTATGCCATAACATAAATCACCAATTCATATAACCCAATCAAATCGCATAACTATTAGCTTATTTCTAGGGTTAACAATGACCATTTAAATTTCAATGCATGTAGAGTAGTATGTAGCATAGTTTAATTCCTTCCCTTTGCATTTGTTTATATTGATTTTTCCTTTTTCCAAATTCTCTTTAGTATTGTTACTAACATGTCTGTTGTGCACGTGTCAAAGTAATGAGTCCAGGAACATATAGAAATAGTAGCAATGGATAACATAGGCAATTCTAACATGCGATTAGAGCTCAAAACAAAACATAACATGCCTTACCCAACATTCACGTGTCTCACATAGAACCAACACATAATAAGCCCAATCCATCGCCAATAAGATCTCATCAACCATGTAAGCAGTGTCGAACAATGGCACAAACATAAAATAAGAGCCAGATATTATCTCCCAATCTACAAGGGGGTCCTACCTACTAGTATTATTTATCCCATTATCTTATAATAATAGGCTTTAGCAATACTTTGCGAGCAAAAACATTCGTTGCGATTTTTAATTGTCAACAAACTAGTGACTCCATAGGGAAATTTGTTTTCAACAGATTTAGAACTCAGAACTCATGATTTCATAGACCAAGAACAACATGTCAAGAATATATAACCGGGAATATTATGCAACAGGGGGAAGTGAGCGGATTTAATGGAAAAAAGACCGGGAATTTGGGAATAATTCATGAAAAGTGTTAAGTGTGAGGGGTTTTACCACTATATGCATAATCATCCAACCAGAATTTGCTCTTAACTTCAAGGAGAAAATTTTGGACTTGCTCTTAAAAATCTAAATGGATTAAGAAATGGCAAGAAGAAGTGGGAGATAACCAATTCTTTATAAGACAACAATGGAAATATATAACAATTTCAAGGGTGTCTTCAGAGGAAACATCATGACAACTGTGTAAGCTTGATTGTTATTGACTAACAATGCTTTGCAGGAGTGTCAGTGTGGAAGAATTGATCCAACATCCTATTTTGACCAAATTAACTAAAAGATGATAGGAAACAAAATCATGACAGAAGTAAAACTACAAAAATTAAAATAGCAACAATAAAAGACAGAAGTAAAACTACAAAAATTAAAATAGCAACAATAAAAGACAGAAGTGAAAAAGAAGCAAGAAAAGATTTAACACAGAAAGAAGAAGTCAAACTATTGTAAAGCAGAAAAGAGAAGTAAAAAAATGAAAGCAGAGCTACGATACTAGTATACAAAAGATCCAAACAACATTATAAATTTTCACATTGGTCCCTCGTAATGTTTCAAACGAGAACCGTTAGTGCTGTAGGAAAACGATTTCTCCTATAAATCCTTTAGAATGTAAGAGTTAGTATCCAAGACAAAATAAATTTTGAAAGGACCTAGAAACAACACTTGGAACTCTGAGGTAATTATCAACCCTTTAACGCACACAATTATATCATCAAGATGGAGATGGATACTAAACAATTCATCAAAAGTTGTGTGTATAGGTCTTTTGAAAGCGGTACTTGCATCAGGTAAGATAGAAAAAAAAAATTATAAGTCATGGTACCCCGATATGAGATAAGGGTGGTTTTGTAAGCATCTGCCCCTTTTTCTTTGATTTTCCTGCAACCCAAAAAACTATCAATTAAGGGCCTCGACTGTGACTCTACAACCTGCTGCAGAATTATTTCCATATTGAGAGGAGGAAAAGGATTTCTCATAATAGCCTGATTGAAAGCACGGAAATTAATGCAGGTTCTAATATGATCAGTGGTATTTGTAATATGTACCCAATTGGAAACCCATTCAAGGTGGACTGAAAAGATAATCCCATCCCTTAGGAAATTTTCCAACTCCCTTTGAAAAGTTGCTTTGATTGAAGAGTTAATAGGTCTTTGTTTTTTCCTAGCTAGTTTCATGCCTTCCTTGATGGGGATAGCATGTCGTGTAATACCAATATCAAAACCATGAAGATCCTTATAAGACCAAGAAAAAACCTTTTGAAATCCACCAAGTAGCTTGGAAAACCTCGTTTCTTATTTATCAGAACATTCTTTTAACATTATTTGGGGATTCGAGTGCCCCAATATTCCAGGAGATGGTTTCACCCACCTTCATTCATAACTCCTCTTCTTTCTGTTTTTCTTTATTTCCTACAACACTCGATGAAAACGAACACATAAGAGGAGTCATGCCCTCAAGAATCTTCAATGAAAGCACAAATTCTCCCATTGCTAGGGAGGGCCTACCAAGATTCTACATTGTTAGGGATATATGGACGATATAGGGATTGAAAAGAACAATTAGGCCTATGAGGAAAAAGTTGTTTATTAGGAGAAGTTGCAAAGATGGATAACCGATTAGCCATTGAATTCAACTCCCTCTTAACATGAGTTATGTTGAAATACAAAAGGTTTTAGATAAGCACCCAAACAGTTTGGGTGTATCGTTCCATCAGCTTGTTGCTAGGAGAGCATATATTACGTGTCAGATTCACAAGAAGCTCAAAATCTCCAAAAACTGAGAGGTGACCACAACCAAGATTAAGGGTGTTTTCAATGCCTAATAATAAAGATTTGAATTCAGTGAAATTGTTTGTACAAACAAACTCTAACATGTAAGACAAATTATGAATTTTCCCTACAAGGGAAACCAAGATAATGCCAGCCCCTTTACCTTCATTAGAGCGTGAACCGTTAAAGTTTATGTGACACATATCATCATCTAAATTGATTTGTTCCAAAGGAATATTATCCCCCTCAACAAAGATGGAATACACTCCTAGGTCCTCTTCGATATAGTTTACACTAGATTGGGGAACACTCTCTATGTAGGGTGAAATCCTTCCCTCTCTAAGGACTATAATGTTCTTACCATTCCGAGAAACGAATAAATGCATCCCTTCAAGTGAGAGGTACCCACCTGTTAAGGGTTTCCAATCTCTTCCTAAGATAATTGAGTAATTTCTTACAGGCATATCAATTACCTAAATGCTGAGGATTGTCCTTATTTCAGGATGAGTGCATAAAACCAACGTCACATCCTTAATCTCACCTATGGTTGTTTGTTCTAGACTATTATAGGAGAGAATGATTCTAGCATTTTAATTTGTACAAGACAAGCCTATCTCTTCCATAATAATCTTTGACATCACACTTGGGCCTAAACCCCCATCAATGAGGTAACAATGGGAAATCTTATCCATAATATTTACAAAAATATAAAAAGGGGGATTTTTTACAATATATCTAAAGTTATGTACACCTACTTTGTTTACAGATGAATCCTCTTCCTTTACGTCTTTAGAGAGGTTGGCTACAATGGAAGCTTTTCCTTCCATGAATTGTTTCAGATGCATTTGTTGTTCAGGGATGATAACCATGTCCAAAAGTGTTGCATCTTATTTGATGTTGGCCAAATGGTTGAATATATTGTATTTGTAAGAGGGGGGAGGAGAAGTTGTTCCTTGACTATCAGGAACCTTAGGAACTTGAGCAGTAACAACGACTGAGTATGAGCTTGGGCTAGAAGAATTGTGGGGAGGATCAAATTTTCCCTTGGGACCATAGGATTTGTTCCTAGTATTGATGACCATGACATCTTCTGGCTCTGCAAAATCTAGGACAACGATAGTAGCTTCTGGTCTCCTACCAAATATCTTATCTCTGGCACTTTTCTTTACCTCACATGTGGTTTCCTCGTGGTGTTCCTCACATAAGTTACACCAACTTCGAGGCAAGATAGCTTTAGGATGATTTTTTTTTCAATTGGATTCTTAAAGGGGGGTGCAGAAGAGGATGAAGCTCTAGGGGTGAGAGGTGATGAATTCCCCCTTCGCTCGAACGCTATTATATGATTTTTCATATCTTTGACTAGCTGTAAGAGGGAGGACATGTCTGTCTGTCTAACTAATTCCACTTGGGGAAGACCTGTTCTTTCAAGTTGTTCTTCATACTCTGAACAAGTATGCAGAGTGGAACTAAGATTATCAATGGATTTTTCCTCAAGCCTATGACGGTAGGGGGAAGGAAATGCATTGTAATAATGCATGAAAGAGGCTTGGTTCTGAGGGCGGATGAGTTTGGGGATTTGATTTTATAACTTGGTGAAACACAACTTGAAAAACTTGATGGTCTCACCATCCTTATAGGTGATGTTATTGTATTCCCTTAACTTATTGGATGGTCTCTTAGATTTCCCATAAGTGGATCAGAACCAATAGATTAACTCCTCCCAAGTAGAAAAAATCCTAGGAGGAAGGTCAAAGAAATTGGCCGCAACCTTTCCTTCCAAGGAATTGACGAATAAGCACATGCAAGTATCATTGTCATTGGCTCCTATGTTATGACAGGCATTAGAAAATTCCACCAGGTGTTCTTTTGTAGTGACAGTGTTATTTCCTGAAAACATAGGAAGATGCTCTTTAAATTTAGGAACTGAATGAGTAGAAGGTGCTAGGTTAAGAGGAGAGGACACATGCCACAGTGTGGTTGTGGCATCTTCTTCGAACTGAAAAAGCCCATAATTTTTAATGACTTTGGTGGGATTTTGGTAGATTGGATAGGGATATGGTGGCTATATAAGATACCAATCACTGACGAAGATGAAGACTGAGAGGATGAAGCACTTCGAGTGCCACCAAATCCACCACTAGATGTCATCTTGTGGATGATAGATGAGGGAAAGAGAGACGAGTTGGAAGAATCAGGCAAAGTTCTCCTTAGAGAACTTTGTTGGGAAGATAACACAACGTTCCTTCTTTTTATTTCGGCAATAGGATTGATTTCCGGTGATAAGCCTCTTCTTCTTCTAGAAGCACTAGAGTCTAAGGAAATTAAAGAAAGGCCAAAAATGAAGAAACAAGAAGGATGTTGTTGATTTCTAGGTTGTCTACGTCTAGCTTCCAATCATTCTTGATCACTAATATCTCATTCAATTTCTTCCCAAGAATGGTTAAGCTCAGCACGGGTATTGGCAATGTCTAAAATGGTATTAAACAAATTCAAAGCAACACTGGTCTGATCTTGAAGACCAGGCTCAATATTGGGCTACCTTGCAACATGCACTTTGATTTAAGAAATAAAACAATCAAAGAATCAATATAATAAAAATAGATGTATCAATGAAAATTGAGTATAAAAATTAACCAAAGAGATATCGAAGATCTCCCCAATATGGTCGCCAAATAAATGTTGATGAAAAGATATGAAGTAATCTTAATCAATCATTTTCAGATTCTTCTTGGATAAAGAAAAATAGACGGGATTTTCACCCTAGGTTTGTAGCCATAAAAAAAAAAATCCTAAATCACAAGTATTAATCACAAGTGCGTAGGCTAGTCTTTTTCACAAATAAAAGCTTGCTGAAAAATTCATTTTAATATGATTTTCTGAATATAATAGTTGTTGAAAACAAGTGTAGAGACAAAATTAAGACACCAAGATGATAATAAATAAAGATGAGACATAAATCAATCCTTTATTTCATTCCAATTCACCAAAGAGTCATTTTATTTACAAAATCTCATACAAAAAATTTGGACCAAAGTCAAACTTAGACATCCCCGATGGAACATACAAAAGGACCTCTGCTAGAAAATCAAAACTGAACTCTAAAATATGGATTAGATTGCCACATATTGCTTCCCACTCGACTCTAAACAATAGCCTTTTTTAGTCATGAAAACTAATTCACAAATAGACAAGTCTACACAAACTATCAAAGATAGATCAACACCTCTAGAAAACAAGTGTCTGAATGATGTAATTCATCCTTGAATGTTGTTGTCTATAATAAGACCCTGCTATCATAAAAGAGAATTAGGCTTGTGATAAATTAATGAATGAATGAAAAATGCACTATCTCAACATATACTCAAAGAGAAAACCTTAGTATGCTTCTCCTTCTATCCCTCGTTGTTCCTCCCTTTCCTTTTTCCTTTAAGAAAATCAGAATTGGTTGAGGTAGTTGAACCACCTCATTAGTTAAGTTAACTAAAGACTCAACCAACTTTTTAGTTAGGGGGAAAAGTAATAATCATAATAAGGGTTTTAAATAAATAATAACTAGTTGGTGGGACCCCTTCTGACTCCCATTTAGCTCTTAACAATTATAACTTAACTAGTCATTTAAACGAGAACATCTCTCCTTGTGACTCCCATCATCACATGCACATTTGACAATTTATCTCATTTATATTTGACTTTGTTTTCAAAAATGCATTACTCATATATCCAAAAATAAAACATGCTATCCAAAAAATTCTTAAGTCAACTGTCATTAACAATAGATAAAATAAAAAATCAAAAGCCATATTTCCCACTCCGATATGCAATCTTTGCTTGATTTTTGTTGTCACCCTTTAATTTTCCTGAATGCGCCTTTGGCTGGGTTGAGCCTTTAGGCCTAATCTCGTTGATCATGTGAGAAAAATTGTCCCTCAAATGGATCCAGGAAGACATGGATTTGTCAGAGCCATTGGAGGGCGAGAAAGGGGAAACAATGGATTTTCCTTTGTCAAGGGCATGATGGACCTTGGTTTTCAACCTTTTTTCTAGAATTAGAGGACTGAACTGGTGAGTGAACAGGTGCATCTTGGACAATCAAGTTAATAGGTGGGGAAGCAAGTAAGGACAAATTTGGCCATCCACGATGTTGGGAGACTGTTGGGTGGACAATCTCTTACCATCCGTCATTTTTGGGAACCTCGGGTTGAAATGAGACATGAGGGGGCACAAGAATACTAGAGGCTTGTGGATCTTGGAAAGGAGGCCTTTCTGGCCTAGGTTGGACCACTCCTTGCCCAATCTAATTGAAAAATCTGACCTGAAACAACTGGCCTAAGTCTTGCGATTCAACATCAAAGTGTATGGAGAACCTTGGCCTTCTTGGGCCTCTGTTTCAATTACCTCTCCCTTGGTTGCCTTTGCCATGGCTACTGCAGCTGAAAAAGCACATTCCTACATGCATGATTGATTATCAAATAGTCCTTTTAACAACCATACATGATAAGTCTTAAAAATATGAAATAGATTTTGGCTCAGTAACATATAAGTCTCATGCACTCCAATCCAAATAAATTATTTAATTGTTGTCAATGAGTAGGGGGTGAACAAAATTTCCTAGGATATGCGAGGGGCTTGTATTTAGGAAAAAATGATAAAATGAGGGGGAAAAGAAACACAGTTACTGCTCAAAGACCACAACAATGAACTGTAATGCAAACCAAAGAAAACATCACTATAATCCAACCAAGAAAATGTGACTCTAAGCTGCTTCAATACATAATTCTTCTGGACTGTAATTAAATTTTAGAACATGGAGTGAAAAATGAATGTGGGAAGGCAAGGGGGTTGTAATTAGCGGAAAGCAAAAAAATGGTAGGGAAAGAGAGTTATTACTATTCATAAAATTAATTAAGTGATCCATACAACCATTCTATAAAAGGAATCACACCAACCAAATGACCACTGAGAACCAAAACAATTATTGTGCATAGTTCAAGAAATCATGTGCATTAACTTGCTCCCTGCTTGTAATAAAATATCAAACACATTGTCATCAAACAAGAGAGTATGCAATCCACAATAGCCTGTAGGGGATATCTATTCATCTCACTTATCCATTTAATATTTTAAAAAACTTCCCACATGAATAAACAATAAACCATTATGTTCAACATCAAAATCAACCACTACACACAAATTATTTCAATCATCAAATACAAACTCAAAGGTTGTGATCGATTATGTGTTTTAATTCATTTAATAATTGAATTGCAATGAGGTTGTACTTGTTGGACACACCTACCACACTTAGAGGGGGGGGTGAATGAGTGTGGGGAT
>ML807770.1:77619-94671 GCA_009831015.1 Picea engelmannii
ATATTCCAAATACTTCTCTTAGAACTCATGAAGGAAATCATGAATTCTTGGTCATGCCCTTTTTCCTTTTCAATTCTCCATCCACCTTCCAAAGTCTAATGAATAAAATATTGAAACCTTACCTTCAGAATTTTGTCCTAGTTTTATTTGATCACATCCTCATTTAAAGTCACACTTGGGATAGCCACCTTCTTCATGTGGACAAGGTCCTCACTTGTTTCAGGACCACCAATTGTTTGTCAAAAATACCAAATTTTCCTTTGGAGCCAATGAAGTAGAATACTTGGGACACATTGTGAGTCGCGAAGGGGTAAAAGTAGATTAAAAAAAGATACAAGCTATGTAGGACTGGATGTGACCCACAACCCTAAAGTACCTAAGGGGTTTTCTAGGTATCATAGGATATTAAAGTGAAATTTTCCACCATTATGGAGAAATTTCTAAGCCCTTGACTGACCTTCTTAAAAACAATGCATTTCATTGGACTCTTGTTGTGGATAAATCCTTCATAGAGTTAAAGAGAACCATGTGAAATACTCTTATCCCAACAATGTTTGACTTCAATAAAACCTTTATGGTGGAATCAGATGCTTTTGGAACTGGTATAGGTGTTGTACTCACACAATATGGTCGACCTTTGGCCTTTACTAGCCAAGTTTTGAGTGGCTACAATTTGGGTAGATCCAAGTATGAAAAATAAATGATGGTCATTCTCCATGAGATGAACACCTGGCGACCATGTCTTTTGGGACATCGTTTTTAGATAAAAATAGATCACCATAGTGTGAAACATTTTTTGGAGCAATAATTATCCTTCCCAAGACAAAACAAGTGGTTGACTAAAATTTTGGGTTCTGATTGTGAAATCAAATATAAAAATGGAAAAGACAATATAGCAGCATATGCATTGTCACAACTTCATGAGGAGGATGGTTCCCTCTTTGCTTTATCCTTACCCATCCCTGATTGGATTGAGGAATTACACCATGAGTGGCTCTCACACCCGACTATCACCAGGGTAATTCAACTCCTTAAGGAGGACCCTAATCTCCCCATTGGATACACTTGGAAAGAAAATATTATCAGATATAAGGATCACCTGGTTATATCGCCATATTCAACACTCAAGCAGAGACTCTTAAATGAATTACACTCCTCAACTATTGCTGGTCACTCGAGCTTCAAAAATACCTATTCTCATGCTCATCATTCTTTTTATGGTAAGGCATGAAGAAGGACATCCTTCACTTTGTCACCGAATGTGAGGTGTTCCAACATAATAAGGGTGAAATTGTCAAGTCTCAAGGATCCCTACAACCCCTACCCATTCCAGGTTCTATGTGGATAGACATCTCCATGGAATTTATAGTGGGCCTCCCTAAAGATGAGAACAAGTTTTTCATCATGTTAGTGTTTTATTGCCTCTCCAAGTATGCTCATTTTTGTTCCTTACCCCACCCTTTCACACCGACACTTGTAACACAAGTCTTCCTTGATCTAATTTTCAAATTACACAGAATGACCAATTATAATGTATCTTATTGTGACCCAACTTTCACTAGCACATTTTGGAAAGAGATCTTTAAATTGCAGGGAACCCAACTAAACATGAGCATGACCTATCATCCCTAGTTTGATGGCCAAACAAAAGTGGTCAACAAATGTTTGGATACTTACTTATAATTTTTTTCTTCGGATGAACAACACTAGTGGGTGCAATGGATCCCTTTGGAAGAATGGTGGTACAACACTTCCTATCATACAACCACTACAATGACCCCATATGAAGTAGTTTATGGCTAATGCCCACCTAAAATAACCACCTATATTCTAGTCACATCAAAGGTCCAATCTATTGATAGAATGTTGCAAGATAGAACAACCACCCTTGCATCTTTGAAGGATAACCTCAACATGGCCCAAAATCACATGAAGCAATAGGAATATCAGCATCATTCCAAAAGGGTTTTCCAGGAAGTTGATTAGGTGTTTCCCTAGCTCCAACCTTACAAATAAACAACTCTCAAAACACAAGGACAACAGAAGTTGGCACCAAATTTTTATGGGCCTTACTAGATCTTCAAGTATATTGGTGCAATGGCGTAAAAATTGGCCCTTCCATATACTTCCAAAATCCATTTGGTGTTGAATGTTTCCTATTTGAATAAAGTGATGGGACAAAATTGCAGGGTCCAAACCATCCTCCTGAAACTAGATGAAGAAGGCTCCCTTTGGCTCCAACCAGAAGTCATCCTCAATACTCGTGAAAATTAGTTGTGTGGTCGGACTATCAAGGAAGTACTAATCCAGTGGAAGGACACATCACTAGAGGATGCAACTTGGGAACCCGCAACCATACTCCAGTAGTTTCCACACCTTCAAACTTGAGGAAAATGTTGTTTTTGAAGGGGAAAGGCATGTTAGGATCTGATCCTAACCCCTCTTCATGGGTCATTAGTTACTAGGATATGTTTTCTATGTAATAAAGGCTGAAATTAGTTAATAAGGCCTATTAAATAAAGGAGAATAAGTCAATGTAAGAAGACCTAATAGAAGCTTCCACTTCTAGGAATATATTCTTCTAGTTAGAAGGTACAATTAGTATAAAATAGAGTAGGAGGTATTGGATACTTTGTCTTGCATATTATTGTAATAGAGCTTTGCTCTGCTAGAGGTTTCCCCCTCAAAGAGGCAAGTGAACATTGCTATAATTAGTAAAGGTGCTCTATTCTGGTGTTATTCTGGTATTATTCTGGTATTGTTATGGATATATCATCTCTTTTCTTCCATTGCTTGCTAAATATTTATGTTCTTCATATTATATTATATATGGAATATTGCACATAATTTCCCAAATCTATTCCATTCAAGCAGTTGAGACACCCATGGTACACCCCAACCTTCAAGTTATCCTTTCACTCCATCACACTATTTTCCAACCCCCCCTAGGTCTTCCTCGCTCCTATGGACACCATGATCATTCCATTCCTTTAATATGGGGAAGTCTCCTCCTAATGTTCTCCCTTATCATCATCCCTTTTCTAAAAAAAATTAAATTCATAAAATTGTCCATGAATTTTTAGAAGAAGGTGTTATCTATCCTAGTACCTGCCCCTATTCTTCCCTAGTTGTCATGGTCCTCAAGAAGGAAGGCACTTGGTGCACGTGTCCTAATTTTTCTTTCCCTCAACAAACTTACCATCAAGGAAAAATTTCCCATTCCTATCATAGATGACCTTCTCGATGAAATCAACAGGGCTCAATACTTTACCAAACTCAAACTTCATTCTAGATACCACCAAATACATATAAAAATGAATACATCCCCAAGACAAAATTTAGCACTCATGAGGGCTACTATGAGTTTTTGGTCATGCCCTTTGGTTTATCTAATGCCCCCTCCACTTTTTAAAGTCCCATGAATTATGTATTTCTTCCTTTCCTCTGTCACTTTGTGTTAGTTTTCTTTGATCATATTCTCATATATATTAAAATGTGGCCAACCCATCTCACCCATGTAGATCAAGTTCTCCATCTCCTCTTCAAGAACAAAATTTTCCTCAAAAATTCTAAATTCTCTTTTGGAATATCTGAAGTTGAGTACCTAGGTAATATTATTGGCAAGGATGGTGTAAGGGTGGATCCTTGTTGGAAAGTTGGTTGTCATTCATTTCAACCCTTGGAGATTGTTGTCAACACTTGGATAAGTATGAAATCCCTATAGATTTGGTTGATATTGATGGTGATTTGGTTGTCATTGATGGAGTGGTTGATATCAACATATGTGTTGGGTGCATTTGATGAAGTGTACATGAAACACTAGAGGTGTGGTTATGGTACCTGAAGTTGGTTGAGTAATATGGACATGAAGGATAGTGTAAATGTAAGTGAGACACTCATATATGTATAGTCCTTGTCATTTTGTTTCCGGTGATAGGTGGTATGCTATGCGGCTCCTCATAGTTGAGGATATATGGTCGTGTGAAGTTGGAAGCCCCAAAGAATGGTCAAGAATCCCCTAATTGGCTACAAGTCAATTAATGAGTGTGTAAAGTGGTTGTAACAAGAAAGTCAGGAATCCCTAAGAATAAGGAAATAGGTTACCTAGAAAAAATATAAATACATCTCAAGGAGTCTCTCATAAGTACACACACACTTACATTGACTATCTATCTTGTGAATGTTATGGTATAATATTTTGGCCTATTAGAGAATATGATGGAAAGTCTAAGGAAGTGTAGAAAGTGCAAGGAAAGAGTGAATGTCTTGGAGTTGTAGAGTGAAATGGTTTTTCTATAACCCAAATTTGGTAGGCCCTCGTGGGTCATCTTGAGGGTGTGACATGAGGCTCCCCTACAGGTTTCCTAAGGGACATCGTGCGAGGCCCCGCATGATAGGGAGTATTAGTCCCACGAGGCTAAGACAAATATGCTATAGATGTTGGTACCATGTTGTTGAAGGCTATGACAAAGTTACATGTTATTATTCCAGTACAATAGGTCAGCTACATGTTATGTGTATTCTTATGTTATTATCTCTTATTCTTGGTGATGGGATGTACATGATTGAGAGGCATATATTGTTGATGCATGGTACATGTTGGTGATATTGGTATGATACAATGGTTATTAGTACATATTGGATGTATTGGTATATTGTTATCTAGTTTGGTTACATGGTGATGATGCTATGGTACATTCTTTAGGCTTATTCTTAATATACTCTTGAAGCATTGGAACATTGTGTATGGTTGTCATTGATATTGATACATTGTTGAGGAATACACTTGGTATATGAAAACACATGTATGTGATGTTGGTATTTGGTTGAGGTACGACATTGATAGTACTTTCTTCCCATATCCTATGGTATATGATGTATGATATGATTGAGTGATATGGTATATGGTTGAGATATGTGGTTGGTACATTTTTTTGGGAAGGCAATTTTGGGGATGGAAAATTGAGAAGAGATGAAGTACATGGAAAAGGCACAAGAATATAAAGAAGATAAAGAAGACCAATAAGATCAAGAATATCAAGAATGAGGAGAGAGGAAAGAGGAGAAGACGAGAGGCATGAAAGAATAGCTAGCGCAATATCCCAGAAAACCAACTAAGCATGAGTTGTATCCAGCTCATAATAAGCTGTCCCGAGCCGAGCATGAGTGGTAGAAAACTCATTATGAGTTGTCAAAAGACCCTAAGAATAATATATCAAATATGTAAAGGATCCATGAGAGAGAGAGAGATCCATGAGGATAGTAATCCATTGTAGCGCAGAGCACAATCAAGATACTCAAATATAATAAAGAAGCCAATATTTTGTGGAAGTAGCCTGGAGTGGGGTGAACCATGGTAACCCTGTGTAGAATTGTGTTATTGGATGTTAATTCATGTCTTTAATGTGAACACGTGTTTATCTTTAAATCTTTTTGTGTGTTTATATTTAATGATGATGATATAATAACACGATGTAAACATGAATGTATGTTTAACCACTAAATATAATAAATATGAATAGATGTGCATATGTAACCAAGTAATGAGTTCAGGGTAGCAAGGGTTTAGTGTCAGATAGGATCCTATAGATATGACATAGTGGATTTCCAATATTTCCCTCATTGCTCCAGAATATTGGTTCCTATAGTTCCCATAACGATACCTCAAGTGAGACTTCACTTGCTTGTAGGTGATGCCAAAAGGGCCAGTGTCTGTAGGGTTTTGTTGGACTAAGTAAATTGAACTGAGGGTCCTGAACCAACCTGTGTGCGCACCAACAAATAGTTTTGTTGTCGAGACCTGGAAGCTAGAAGTGAGGGAATGTTTTTGAGACCAACGAGGAAGGAGATAAATGAATGGTTGGAACAAATGGAACAAGAATTTGATCAGAGGGAGAATAAAAACACTCGGTTAAAGAACAAGAAACGGCTACAAAGGTATGTTTACACAAAATTGCATGAGATATTTTTCAGAGAATTTCCTAACCTTTTAGCAAAATGGTTGGACATATTTGCAGAAAATACTGGTAGACATAGACCATCTATTCCAAAGAACTAGACTCCTAAACTAGTGAGACAAGTGGAATCAGTAGACTATATGATGTCTCGAGCAGTGGAATTTTGTCTAGATAGTATAGTGGGAGGATACATAAAAGAAAATTCCATAGACTGTACCCAGGATTACAGTGTCACGGAAAGAGAATTATTTAAAGTTATGCGAAGGATATTATTAAATTCGTTAGATACCTAGATACAAATTCTACCATGTGATATGAAAGTTATGATGATGGATTCAGATAGCTAAAGAATTCCACACACATAGAAGGACAATTTTTATTGATTGAGAGATGACCCTAGGGTAGGAAAAATGGACAAAGGAAGGAAATACTGAGAATGCGAGATAAATGAGAAGGAATATCAGAAGGAGAAGACAAATTTTGAGTTCTACGTAGTGGGAGAAGGTACAAGAAGTTGAGAATTGCGGATGAAGAGGGAGAAAATTGCAGTGAGTACCCAAAACATCATGCATATATATGTATCATAGAAGTATAGTAGACAGAGGGAGAAGAAGACGATATCCAAGGAGAAGAAGAAGATATCCAGTTTAGTCTAGTTATAGAAGAACCAATAAGTCCTTCCCAACCCAATTCCTGGGTCAAAACCACAACCTTATGTGCATCACCTAAATCTGAGACAATGCTTGAAGACCTCTCCAGAGAACTTGTAATTAGTAGAGTAAGTCATAGAAATAGTAACCAGAACAATTCTAGCATTAAAGTTAATCAGAATTAATGAGTATCACCAAGAAGAATTCCTACACCCAACAACATGGTAGGAGTAGATAACATACTAATATTATTGGAGTTCAAAGGAATTGGATCTGAAGACCCAGAAAAACATCCGTTTGTATATGAAACCATTTACACTGCAAAGAATGTCCACGATGATGGTGCAAAGATTGTGTAGTTGGAAACAATGTTTAGAGGACACATGATAGTTTGGTACATGAAGCTCCAAAGTGCCACAACACTAGGTAAAAAAAGGACATTATCATATATCACACAAGAATTATTAAAATAATTCAAGAAACCAAATTTTGATTCACAGTACATTACTGAGCTCAAGGAAATCAAGAAAGTACAGACTATGTTAGTATGGGAGTTTGATCAAAGATTTGAATCTGTGATGGGAAGGTGTTGATGGGTTCAACGTTTCCCGACAACAACAAGGGGTACTACTGAGTATACAGTCCCAACTAGACTATACACCGTTTGTATTAGGAGTCCAATCTGGAATTTGGTCTGACTTCCATTTGTTGTTGTCTTCTGTTTTTCTTACCAGTTACGGTCTCGTGTATCGATGAAGTGGTTGGATGGTGAAAATGCAATGAAAATATGTAGATGAAGACTATGTATGTAGAGATAACTAATTTATTTCTAATCTATGCTAAAATGTCCTAGATAGGATCACACTAGAGTAATTACTGAGTTATCAATGCAACCAAAATCTTACATAACTTTTATATAGTTAGTTGTAACAAAAGATAAAGATTGGAGACACGTGCATACAAATGTATATAATCAAATTAGTATAAATCACAACAATGTATACAACAACAACCCACTAATCTCAAGGCATTGAAATATTCAAAGAAACATTAATAACTATAGAATGAGAAAGATTGTATGAGAATCAATCTACAACAAACAATAATTCTTACAGTCCATAGAAACAACAATTATCTTCACTTGAAGTAGTTCAAAGCTCTGATTCGTTTCTACATAGAATTCCTTCTATAATCTATTGACCCTGAGGGATTTTCAATATTCATTAACAATGTATATTTCTCAAAATCATTCTTGGGTCTATACAATGCTTGAAGCCAAAAGTCCTTTTTAAAGGAGCTTTTATCCTATTTTATACAAAAATCTAGTAACTCCTATGTGTCCTTTCACCTCCTTCTTGAAGAGGAAATTACAAAACTGTTCATATCCTCTTTCCTAATGAGAAGTGGAAGAAAATACAAAATTTGAAGTGGTTTGGAAAAGGATGAGAGAAAAACAGTCATTTTGTCCCTTTCTTATGAAAATTTTTCTTTGGAGATAAGTTGTCCAAACTTCCAACTATTTATATAGTGACTTGATTCTCCTCCTGTATGCTAGTTTTTCCATTGTTGCATCATTCATGGAGTTTCTATCATTAAGGGCTCTCATATCCTTCTCTAATATTGTCATGAAATATTGTACCATAGTGTGAAGCTTCACTGGCTATAACAGATGTTGGTCAATGAGATCAATGGAAACAAAGGTTGCCACTTCAACTATTGTTATCCTGGACTCCATTCACCAATTCTTCTATCACCAAATTCTTCCCAAGTTCATTTAATCTTGTTAGAAAAATAGGATCAAGGAGCAATAAATTAAAAAGAAATACAAAAATAAAACACATAATATACACAATACAATGGAGACACAGATATACATGGTTCACCTAGTGTGGGCTACGTCCACCAGATAAATTACCAGTTCCTTCCTTTTTATTATCCAACAAAATGAAGGGATACGACCTACAACACACCCGCTATAGCTTCCTCTTCTTTCTCTCACTATCTCCTCTCTTAGAATACAACATTCGCAACGATGCATAGCTATAATACATTTCCCTCATAAAAGAGGGTTTCCTTCTAGGGAAAAAAACCCTATCATAACTTCTACCATTAGATCTGTGACCTTATAATGAATGGTCTAGATTTACTATGAAATTACTATATACATTTACAAGGCAATTTTTCCTTTGGGGGCCCACTTTCCCCCTCAACCCATAGGGGGGAAATCTCCCCATGAAAATCCCCTGCATGGAGGGGTGTACAGTATTCATGGGGTATAAACATGGCCGAAAGAAAAGACCTTTGAAGAAGGAAGATAATCAGGCTCCACAACCAACAATCTCCCACTTGGAGACTGTTGGGTTACGAAAAAGGTACAAATATCTTCCTTTTTCCCACATTTCATGATATGATTTTGAGTGATTCTTTAGATAGTTAGGGATAGATAGGAAAGAATATGATTAATATGTCTCTTAGGGTTGTTATTAAAGTTTTATTAAATAGATTCTAATTTATGATTGGAATGGTTTGATTTTGTTGCAGAATTGAATAAATAACTGTCAAAGATAACCAAAGAGATTTTGGCTATGCGCAAGCTATTAAAGGTTGAAGACTTTTTAGGCGCAAAGCAGTTTGAAGATAATTCATTTTATATATTGTAATTTTATAATAGTAAAGAAGTCCTGAGGATCTTTCGATCCTCAGGATAGCTTGATTTACCCAAACTATTGTAATATATAAGAGGGTAATAGATCTAGAAAAACGGAGGAAAAAAACGCATTCAAGTAATTAGATTCAGAACTGTTATGCATAGCAATTTTTGTAAATGTTTTACCAGCCATGGAAGCAATGAAAATTTTGAGTGTTTTTATCATTTCTGTGCTCTGAGTTTCTCATAGCAATACTTCTGAAGATCTAGGGCCTAGTCTAAAGGAGATATTGTCTCGTTCTGTAATTGTATCAGTTTGAAGTTTGATTTCCATTTTATGATTCAGATCTCTTTTACAATAGCCAATGATAAATGCATAAGTGTGTTAATGATTTTATGATTGGTTTTGTATAGAAGACAAACATTTCCATTAGTTATTAATGATTTCTATTATGATCTCCATTTCTGAAGTTATTGCTTGACAGTTTCTCACATTTTCATCCACGCTGTTCCTTTTCCTTAGATTTACGATTGTTGTTCCTTTCGGTTAAAGTTACAATAGTTGTTCCTTTCAGTTAAAGTTACAATAGTTGTTCCTTTCGTAAAAGTTACATTAGTTGTCCCTTCCAATTAGATTATAATTGTTGTTTCTTTTCGCAGATAGAGTAATTTGTCATTTCCTTTCCAGTAATCAGAATTCATAATTGATAGTTAATTTTGCAAGTCCTTAGTTAGATTCAATTACTGCTTTTTAGTTAAGTGAATTCAATAGATTAATTAGTTCCTCTCCATTTCACAACATCTTAGTAATCGGATTTAAATTCCATTTAGTTTTTAGAACCTTTGGTGAACGTTTGAGGAACTTGATTGTTGATGAACTCATATTTGGTGTAGCTACACGATTTTAGGCTACCCGCATAGACTTTGATGATATTCTTGAGATAAAAGACGAATCTCCAGGTTGATAAATTAATGTTAAACTAAGGTTGTTTTTAGGACATATTTAGACACCAATAGAGACCGATCACAACAACTCCACCATTGTTGTACTTGTTGGACTATGATCCACCTTGGACCTGAAAAATTTGTCGTCTTCACTTTCATGCTTGAGTACCAACTAAAACTAAGCAGGAACTCAGTTTCTCCCTAGTTACTCCCTTTGTTAACATGTATGTAGGATTCGATCTAGTGTGTATCTTTTCCAACTTCAAATGTCCATCTTCCAAGATGAATCACATGAAATGGTACTTGAATTGTATATTATTATTATTTGAATGGGATACTGAGTTCTTTTCAATATGAATGGAACTCTCATTGTCACAATACAACCTGCTATTCTCCTTCTTCTTTCCCAATTCCTCCATAAACCTTTGTAATGAAATCATTTCTTTACTAGCCTCTATAGCAACAACATACTCTGCTTTTGTTGTTAAAAGTGCAACAACCTTTTGCAGTTTTGAAATCCAACTTACTATTGTTCCACCTACAGTAAAAACATACCTTGTGGTTCTCCTCCTGCTATCTTTATCACCTACCATATCTGAATCAAAATATCCCTGTAGAATAGTGGTTGAACCTCCAAAACATAATGCATGAGTAGAAGTACCTATCAAATACCTGAGAATCTAGTTTACTACCTCCCAATGTTCTTTACTTGGATTGTTCATATAACTTCTCACAACTTCCACTTCATGTGCAATATCTATTCATGTGCAAACCGTTGCATACATCAAGCTACCGACTGGTGATGAATAAGGGACCATGGACATGTATTCTATCTCCTCCTATGTCTTGGGACACATTTCTTTGGTTAATTTGAAATGGCTGTCCAAAGGTGTACTAAATGGTTTTACATTTTACATTCTAAACCTCTCCAACACCTTCTCTATGTACTCACCCTGAGACAATGTCAATTTGCGATTTTTCCCATCTCTTGTTATTATGATACCAAGGTTTTATTTGCAACACCCAAACCCTTCATCGCAAATGAATTAGATAATTTATTCTTGAGAACATTTATATTCTACATATTAGACCCCGCAAAAAGAATGCCATATACATACAATAGAAAGATAATATAGCTTCCATTTTCTAGCCTTTTAAATTACACATAGTGATCAGAATGACATCTATTATAATCTTGTTCCGTCATAAACCTGTCAAACATCAAATACCACTACTTGGAGCTTGCTTTAGGCCATACAAGCTCTTCTTCAGCCTGAATACCAATATTTGCTTCCCTTTGACCTCATACCCTTGTGGTTGCTGCATATAAATATCTTCCTCCAAATCCCCATGGACAAAAGTTGTTTTTACATCTAAGTATTGAAGATGTAAATCTTCTACTACCACAAGACTTAATATAGTCCCAATTGAATTCATTTTAACAACAGGAGAAAATATTTTATCAAAATATATACCTTTCTTTTGTGCAAACCCCTTTACAACAAGTCTAGCCTTGTACCACTTTTTGCCTCCATATAATTACTTCAACTTGTAAATCCATTTATTCTGCAATGCTCTTTCTCCTGTAGGAAAATGAACCAAATCCCAAGTCTAGTTATTTACCAGGGAATCCATTTCCTCTTTCATGCTTTACTTCCACTTATTTTTAGTGTCTACCTGCATTGTCTCTTCATAACATTCTGGTTCACTAGAATCATTCAACAATAAATAATTCAATGAAGGAGAGTATCATTCAGGGGGTCTACTTAACCTAGTAGATATTCTAACAACACTTGCAGGAGTTTGAGGTACATGTTAATCATGTTTTTGTACATTTTTATTTTCTGGCACCTTTGGAATTTCTTTTTTAGTGATCTCATCAAGCACTATGTATTCTGGTTTTTATTTTTTGTGTTTCTTTCCCTACAACTAATATTTGTACATGACATTGTCATTGAATATGGCATCTCTAGTCCTAATGATTTTTTGATTATCATAATCCCATAAGAGAAAACCAAAATAATTAACACTGTATCCAATAAAGGTATACTTCTTATATTTTTCCTCAAGCTTTGTTATATTTTCTTTATCAATATGGACAAATTCCTCACAACTGAAAGTCTTCAAAAAAGAATAGTTTAACTTTTTACCTGTCCATGCCTCCTATGGAATTCCACCATCCAAAGAGCTTGGAGGTCCTCTATTTTTTAAGTAAACAAAAATATCTACAACATATCCCATATCTACAAGAGAAAACTAGCATGGAATCTCATACTCCTTGCAAGCTCCATGATTGTCTTGTTCATCCTTTTTGACAAACCATTTTCTTGTGGTGTTGTTAGAACTTTATTCTTTCTATGAATCCCATGGTATCAAAAGTAATAATCAAACTGCTTGCTAAAATGTTCACCTCCTTTGTCTGATCTGAGACACTTCAAACTTTTTCTTGTCTCATTCTCAACCAAAGCTTTCCATTTCTTAAAAGTATCAAAACATCATATTTTTTCCGAATGCAATAAACCCAAGTTTTTCTAGTTGCATCATAAAAAAAGTAACATAATAATGAGAGCCACCAAGAGATGATACCTGAGTTGGTCCCCATACATTTGTATGCACAAGCTCTAACCTTTCACTCTTATTTTATTTTCCAACTCTGAGAAATCTGACTCTCTTCTGTTTTCCATAAACACAATGTGTTAGCACATAAACCTGTCATGCTTTGTGAGTTGTGTTTTCCACCCAAGTCTATAATTTTTTCCTGTTTTTCCTCTTTTGCATACCAATTGTAAATTCTCCTCTCGGCTTATATTTTTCTGTTGTTCATCTTCACCCGTTCGATATACTTTTTTTCTTTAGCAGCTCACCTGAGAAATATCGACCTTAAGTCTTTATGTTTTTCCTAAGCCAATCGCATCTCTCGTTGCCTTTGTTGTTGATCCTTTTGTTTTCCTGAGTCCTCTGTCAGTGTTCCTAGTAGCCGTTCACAGGCCGCAATCATCAACACCAAGCACATCACTTGAATCTTTTAGTATGGTTTCAAATCAAGCGAGTGAGCAAGATCACCCTTCAACGACTAAGATCCTTGAAGCTGATCAAATCAACGACCATCGGGTGATCGGGACCATACATTTGCATGAGGAATAGCATCAGGAAGAGCCATGAAATTGTGATGCCATATTAGTCGTTGGTATCATAAGGACACATGGTACGCCATTAGCATAATCATGATTTCGCGAGTCAGAGCGATCAAAGAGAAGAGTCTTTTGAAATTGCAAGATGAAAAATAGCGAAACAATCACAGTCATTGATCGGAAGGGAGATCTGGATTGTTCGATCAAAGGTAAATCTGGGTCGTCTGATCAAAGGAGACGCGTGGAACCCGATCTGAGCGTCGTGATTTCACAACTCAGGGTTTTGAGCATGGAGTGGATCATGAATTCGCAATGCATGAAATTGCGACGCACCTAAGAGTTACGCCCACGATCACAGCCCAGAGTCACATAGATGGTGGGGCCAAGAGAAATATAAGAACCCATTAAATCACGAGGATTGCAATTTGATGGATTGGGTTTCATAAGTGGAACATGGTGTTAGACACATGAAATGCGAAATCATGAAATGTTCGATAATTAGGCCCGTGGTCTCAGCACGTGATCACATGTGAAGAAGGTCTAGAAAAAGGGGCCAACACTCATCGCATAGCTGGAATTTCGTATTGTCAGGGAAAATATCGTGGTAGTCCATTTTGAAGCAAGTCCGACCATTGATCAGAGTGGGCCATTTCACAGAAGAGAGCATCAAGAATTTTGAAAGTAAGTGAAGTGAGAACCCCCAAAAGACGAAATCCCAAAATTTCATAGCGGATGCATAAGGTCGTGGCCTGAGGTCACATGGAGCAATGGATAGGAGCTATGCCAAGAGCCGAAAGTGCTCATTTTGGTTTCATCAGAAGATCTGTGTGGTTTCAAAATGTTGGGCTTGACTTGGAGGAGTCACGAATGTGTCCTGGAGAATTCATGGGATTCAGGCTCCATCCCAATCCCAATGCAGTTAATTAATGGAAATGGGGGGAGGTAGTTGAAACCTCGTTTCAGCCCATAAATGGAAATCATGGAAAGGCCAACCATGGAAGCAGAATGTCAACCCAAGGACCCTCTGTCAATGGATTTTCCTACAAATCCCATACTGATCCGAGATCGTGTCTGACAGAAGAACACAAGTGCAGTCAGGTAGAGTAAGGCGAAGACACATAGCATTGAATGTAATGACCAGATCACGTTTCTGAAGGGAGCATTTTCTCTGAGTATATATACTCATTTTTCATATTTTGTAAAGGTTGGATGGTTGAGCCAGGCTCCTTGCTATTGTAATATTTTTATGAAGAACACTGGTTCTCTGGTTATGTATTTGTTTTTTAGACAACTTGATTAATCTAAGTCACCTTTCTTACTCCAACTTATTTGCCTCTGATACTAAGAGAGTTCATGTTTGATTGATTCACATGGATTGTTTTAATTATATTATGATAAATATTTTATTATATTTGATCCAAGTGGATATCGGTGGCCACCCACCATTTCCAAATGGCTCAAAATGACTTTCTGGCAATTTTGGCAATTTACTATTTTTAGCAGGTTTTAACTTCCGGGGCCATTTTGAGGGCCCAAATGAAGGTTTTTATAAATATAGGTTCTCAATTATAGATGAAGGCATGATTGATCCCCCAAAATGAATCTCCTTGACGATACCTTTCCAACGATCTATCACACACCTAAAACAGAGATCGTATGCAAAAGTTACGACCCCGGGAAGTTGATGTACTCACTTACCCAAACAGGGCCCACATGACTTTTGGCGCTTCATCTCCTAGGGTTAGGTTTTTGGATTTTTAGGAATTTTGGAATTCCCGTTTATTGTAAAAGGGCCTTCAGAGCCTCATTGTAATGATCTTCTTGCGAATGCGAGTAGCCGTCACATCTCTTCTCAGAGATAAGCTGCCACCATTCTAGCAAGTCTTTCACTCTGTATTTTTACAGTCTCTGTACATTTCTCTGATTAATATAAATCATGTATTACTGTATATCTGTGTTTATGGTTTCATCTCTGATACATTTCTGTTATATTATTGAATATCTACAATATCTCTGTGCATTTCTTTATTATATCTCCGCTCTCATTTCGTGTCGAAAATAATCCGGACCAATAGTATTGTTATGGTTTCTTTCATCTTCCTTGAAATTTGAATCCAAGATGACCTTGCATTTAAGTTTTTCCTCCTTAGGCTGCTGGAAAATATGATGTTCATAGCGATACACCTTTCTCACTAAATATTCCTCCTACTCACCCTTACTCCAACTTACCGACTGAAGTTGATTCAAGGCCTCAATCGCTGGTGCATGCTAGTCCATATTTCTGAGTTAGAACATTATTATCATTGAGTCCTCTCCATTTGATCACCTAAAACCCATTTACATTTACTGTATAAACTGATGGGTACTGGGCTTACCTTCAATGCAATCTGAATGTGACTTCTAGTGCTAACATTTCTGGTGCCATTGTCGGGGATGAAATTGAAGATTTTCCCTGGGATTGGACAACAAAGCTTACTAGTTCTAAACATGCATCAGAACTTAGTACATCCAAATATTGAAACTGTGCACCTAGTGACTCCATTGTGGTGACTCCATTGAGGAAAATCCATTGGCGACTCCACTATTTCAACTGTGGCTTCCAGAGGCAGACACACAAGGTCTACTCCATAACTGGATTTAGCAACACTTGATGCTGACCCAGAGAAAATTATCAGAAGGAGAAAGGCCCTTCGAGAAGGAACTTCCACTGTTGAACCATTTATTTCTGATGATTTTCATGATCCTTCTATAGAAAATCCAATATTTGCTTCTAATTTTCCTATTTTTCCATCTGTTGGAGTTTCAAAAACTTTAAATTTTGGGAGTGTTCTCATTGATTTTTCCCCTCTTAGTCTGGGATTGGCAGGAGAAATCCTTGTCACTCCTCTCTCCCCTGAAATTGTACCATGTTTTAGACCTAGCACCTCAGAATATTTCCCTACCCTGGGCTTTACCACCCCTCCTCCTATTACTGTTGCTATTGTGCAAAGAGAATCCTCTGCTCCCTCATGCCCTGTAGCCTTTTCTCTAAATCTCCTATTATTCCCCTTTCCTCCCAGAAGCTCAGTTCCAGTGTCCCCTGTTTGAACTCCATCCCCTCCTAATTCTCCTCCACCTATCATACCTATGGTAGGTTCCAATCCTCCTAGAAATATAATGGATTCCATAGTGGCTGCAAGATATGCCCCTCTAATCCTACCTCAACCAATGAATTCTCTACCTGGTGGAGATTAATTAAAGTATATGACCAAGTTCACGGGAGAAGAAGACATAACTATTGAATAGCACCTTGCTTTATTCTATAGTTATGCAGACAATCTGAATATTGAAAATGAAGATGTCTAGATGAGAGTCTTTGTTTAGAGCCTTTATGGTGAGGCTAGGAAATGGTTTAGGGGACTAACCCCTGGATCTATTCATGGGATTGAGGCCCTAGATGATGTTTTCTTGAGGCAATGGGGGGATACAAATATTTTATGTTTTATATCACAGAGTTTGGGTCCCTAAAGAGGAAAGAGGGAGAATCAGTCTCTGATTTCTCCAAAAGATTCAATAAATGTACAATAAGATCCCTGCCAAGATAAATCCTACAGAAGCCTCTGCTAAAATTAATTATGTGAGTTATTTTGACCCAGATTTATTCCTCCTATTGAGAGAAATAAGAGCTTCATCCTTGGCTCATATGCAAGATGCATCCCTGGAAGTAGAATCCAATGTATTAG
>ML807770.1:94739-115566 GCA_009831015.1 Picea engelmannii
ACCCCTCTCCAAAATAACCTTGTTGCTGATGGGGAAAGGGAAGAAGAAGAGATTGAGCCTTGAGCCTGAAATTCATTGTATTGAATATCCCTCCCCATTTCCCCATTTGACTCAATATGCATATGAGGAGTCCCTCATAGATAGCCAAATAAATGAGCTGAGCAAGGGGGATAAAGAGAATAGTGGTCCCAAAAAATACAACCTCTGGTTTAAGAAGAAAGAAGGGAAATATGACATCCTTGATCAGCCTTCCAGAGCAAAGAAGCCTACTAAAGATGCAGTAAACAAAAATAAAGAAAAGAAAGCTCAGAATCCCTCACAAGTAGCCAAAGATCTTGTCCTAGAGGTGAGATAAATTCTAAATCCCCCATCCTCCTCTAGTTTTGAGCATGAAATCCAAAATATCAGGATCCCCGTACCCCTTTTAGAGCTGGTCAAGCACGAAAATTTCAGAAAATCCCTCTCTAAGTGGTTGCAGCCCAAGACATCCTGATGCAGGAGCATCTCAAGAAAGCCAACACAGAAGCAAAAGGTAGCTGGACAAGTGCCAGTGCAGATTTTGAAATTACCTTGAAGTTGATGTGCAATCTTAAATGAAGCCATTAAGAAGGAGCACCCTTGTATAATGTAAACGTACCTCGAGCAATTTTCTCTCGTCCTTAGTAGATAGAAGGCATTTATGGTAGTTAATGTAAAGTAGATATAATTCAATTCTAGATTAGACAGTTTAAGAGCGCAAGAGGGAAACGGGATATAGACACCCTCATTGTGTATTGTAACATAGTCAGAAATTGAGAAGAGCATAGAGGAGAAGCAAAGAGCTATGTAGAAGACTCTATGTACAGAAGTTATGAATTTATACAAAGAAAACTGTGATTCAGACTCATGGTGTTCATATATTCTTTGTGTATGCATCTTTGAATGTTATGCTCATGAATGTTTTACTATTTCTGTCATGCAATTTCTTTTATGCTATGTATGAATGATTTCTTGTTGAATGTCTGAAATCTGGGAGAGAGAGTAAGGGAAATGAGTTTCAATTGTTTCTCTATCTGAGCAAGAGGTTCCTGCAAGGAGTGCAGTTGAATTTTCCACAAGGAGTGCATCGACAAGGTGTTCAGGGGTTTGTCTCTGAAAGCTCAGGAGAGATAGCTTTTGTTCTCATTTTCGTAGAAGTGCAGTTGGGCACAGGATCCATGCAAGGAGTGTGTAGGCCAGGTAAAAGTATCAGAGTTGCGAGTCTGAGTGAAGCATTGAGAGACTGTTGCTGCAGGTGTGTGCAGAGTTGAAGGATTCCAACACTTGGAAGTGTTTGAAGGTCTGCCGCAAGGAGTGCATGCAAGAGTTTTCAGAAAGACTCGAAGTCATGGGAAAGCTCAGAAGGAGTTGGACCTTTAAGGAAGTCGAAGGAAGAAAAGTGTCCAAGTACCTTGAAAATATGAAGGAAGGCATAGCGACGTCGAACCGCAGGAGGACGAGTTCTCAAAGAAAGAACGGATGGTCAGAGTTCCCTGTGGAGAATCCGTGAAGTCTTGTGAGCTGTTAGATCTCACGGAGGATAAAGGGAGTTACCATGAGTATTCCAAAAGGTGCAAGCTCAGGAGAGGTAGAGCCATCGATCCAAGTTGGTCGGGGCTGTTAGATCACTCGTGAAATCGCCTATCAGGATTTCATGAGTGGAAGGGTCTAAATTTGGCATCAAAGTTCACAAAATCGTGAAGCGTGAAGCCGCGAAGGATCGATAGGATTGTGTGGGACCATAGGATCCATTAGGGTGGACAGGTGGCACACTATCGATGTAGAAGTAAAAACCAGTTGGAGTCTCAAGAAGGCGAGAAGGCTAGTTGTGGGGCCAGTGCCAAGAATCTTGTCGGAGTTTGATACTTTGGGGTTTCGGGGTTCGTAAGTAGAGTTGTACGTTATCGCAACTCGCGAATGCGTGAAAGACGACAAGTCAGAGTGATATCGGAATCTCGGAAATTTAGAATTCGGGGTCACGGTCAGCAGGCGCTCGACCACAGGATTCGCGATATTGCGAAGTCCGATCTCCTAAGTGCGAAGAGGGGACCCCACGAGGAATTTTCTGTGGGTGCATATTTTTCGAAAGGAAAATAGAAGAGCCATTTAGAGTTCTTTAAGCTAGCGAAAGGAGAAAGATCATGTTGACGCAAACCTTCCGACCTGAGGGTTGGGTGTTGTCATCATTTTTTGGTATCAGAGCACAAAAAGGTTCTTTTCTTTTTGTAGAAGAGAAAAAGAGAATTCACCATGCCACCAAGGAGAAGGGATAGGCAAACACCCGATCCACCAGAGGAGAGGGAAATACTGAGAAGAAGAGGTAGGCAGATGATTGATCCAACCATGGAGAAAGAAATGCGTGATCTACGAGCCAGACTCGAAGACATGGAGGCAGCACAAAGGCGTACTGTCAGTGTTGGGGATCTTAGTGATTCCGAAAGTGAGATTGAAGTTGAACATGAAGAAGAATTTGCAGCTGAAGATGCATCAAACAAACGCTTGATCAGAGCTATTTCAAAAATGGGTGCAAGAGCGAAGATGGACATTCCAGTTTATGAGGGAAATCTAGATGCAGAGGAGCTTCTAGACTGGATTAGAGCTCTAGACAAATACTTCGACTATGAAGACATCGAAGAGGACAAGAAGGTCAAGCATGCTGTCACAAGATTGAAGGGACATGCAACATTGTGGTGGGATGAACTACAAGTTGACAGACGCTGCAAAGGCAAGCAAAAGATCAAAAGATGGGACAAAATGATCGTGAAGATGAAGGCGAAATTCATCCCTAGAGATTACCAGATTACTTTGTTCAGGAGGATGAAAAACCTGAGATAGAAGTTGATGACAGTGAAAGAAAACACTGAAGAATTCTATAAGCTGAACATCAGGGCAGGTCATCGGGAGAGCGATGATGAAAAATTTGCCAGATACCTAAATGGTCTGAGATATGACATCTAGGATGAGATGAGGATGGTAACCATCTGAACGATGGAAGATTCTTATCAGATGGCTCTGAAAGCGGAAGAGATGTTGAGCCAAAAGAAGGGTCAAAGAGGCCGGGGCAAAAGTCAGCCCAGAGGCAAATCAGTTGCCCAGGATAAATATCACAAGCCCAAGGAGGACTGGAAGAAACCCCAGACTCAAACTGAGAGAGGCAGAAGTTCACAGCGAGGGAAATATATTGAACAGAGAGGGAAACATATTGAGAAAAGAGGAGATTATGCTGATAACAATACTTTTCCTCGTACTAGAGGTAGGGGAAGAGGAAGAGG
The DNA here is from genome assembly GCA_009831015.1 of Picea engelmannii. Taxonomy (NCBI): domain Eukaryota; kingdom Viridiplantae; phylum Streptophyta; class Pinopsida; order Pinales; family Pinaceae; genus Picea; species Picea engelmannii. Next base: position 98,030 of record ML807770.1, read on the forward strand.
TGGAGTAATAACCTGCTTCACATGTGGAAAGAATGGGCACAAGTATTACGAGTGTCCAGACAAAAAGAAGGAGAGTGGAGAAAATCACATCGCCGAAGCACAGAGGCGAGATGTTGATGCAGAAGACGCTGAAGGCGAAAGATCGTTGATGATGCGAAAAGCTCTTTTGACACCAGAGAAGGAAGTGGAGAGTTCAATCCAAAGAACCAAAATTTTATGGAATGCTTGCAAGACCAAGGACAGGGTATGCAAGGTCATTGTAGACAGTGGTAGCATGGAGAATCTCGTTTCTACAGAGATGGTAGAGAAGTTGGAGTTGGAGACGATTGATCATCCAAGCCCATACAAAATTTCGTGGCTACAAAAAGGACATCAGGTAACTGTCACTAAACAATGTTTAGTTGAATTTAAGATAGGAGGATATAATGATAAGATATTATGTGATGTTATTCCCATGGATGTTTGTCATCTATTGCTGGGTAGACCATGGCAATATGACAAGAATGTGATTCATGATGGGAGAATGAACACATACACCCTAGAGAAGAATGGGAGAACACACATGTCACTTCCAATTAAGGATAAAGAGGTGAAACCGGAAGTAAGAAACATAGTACTTCTCATGAGTGGGAAGGAACTTCTTACAGAGGTTAAGAAGAAGGAGGATCCACAGTTCATTGTGGTCAGGAAACCGAAGATTGTTTTGACCAGCACAAGAGTGGATGATTTACCAGAAGAAATTTAGGAACTGTTGGGAGAGTTAGATGATATAGTAGTGGATGAATTACCTCGTTCATTACTACCGATTAGAAGTGTGAGTCATCATATTGATCTCATACCAGGAGCCATTTTACCAAACAAATCCGCATACAGATTGACGCCACAAGAGAATGAAGAGGTCAAAAGACAAGTCCAAGAGTTGTTGGACAAAGGTTTGGTCAGGGAAAGCTTGAGTCCATGTGCTGTTCCAACAATACTCAGTCCGAAGAAAGATGGAGGCTGGAGGATCTGTACTGACTCGAGGATGATTAACAAGATAACCATCAGGTACATATTTCCATTGTCGAGGATGGATGATCTGATGGATTGCTTGAGTGGAGAAAAGTATTTTTCAAAGATTGATTTGAAAAGCAGTTATCATCAAATCTGGATGAGAGAAGGTGATGAGTGGAAGACAACATTCAAAACAAACGAAGGGTTGTATGAATGGCTTGTTATGCCATTTGGATTAACAAATGCACCAAGTACCTTCATGAGGTTGATGAACGAAGTCCTGAGGGAGTTCATTGGAAAATTTTTCATTGTATATTTGGATGACATATTGGTTTTCAGTAAAAGAGTGGCAGAGCATATAAAACATTTGGCTACAGTGATGCAGAGGTTACAGCAGGAGAAGTTGTTGATAAATATGAAGAAATCCTCATTCATGAAGACAAAGCTCATTTACTTGGGATTTTTTATTTCTACAGATGAGGTGAGGATGGATCCAGATAAGGTGGAGGTAATCAAGATTTGGCCATCACCGAAGAATATCTTTGAGGTGAGAATTTTTCATGGATTGGCTAGTTTCTACCGAAATTTCATCAGAAATTTCAGTGGAATTAGTGCAGTGATGATGGATACAATGAAGAAAAGACACAAGTCTTTTCACTGGACAGAAGAGGCTGAGAAGAGTTTTAATCTGTTGAAGAGGAAGATTACGGAACAACCAATTTTGGTGTTGCCGGATTTCTGAAAGACATTTCAAGTGAAATGTGATGCAAGTGGATTCGTAATTGGGGCAGTCTTGAGTCAAGAAGACAGGCCAATAACATACTTCAGCGAGAAGCTGAATGAAGAGAAAGTGAAATACTCCACTGATGATAAGGAGTTCTATGCTATCATACATGCATTACAGAAATGGAGGCATTACTTGATCCCAAAAGAGTTTGTCTTATACAGTGACAACCATGCATTGCAGTTTGTGACTCAACAAGAAAAGTTGAATTAGAGGCATGTTAAATGGGTTGAATACATGAAAAATTTCACTTTTGTGATTAAACATATTTCTGGTACTGCTAACAAAGTTGTTGATGCCTTGAGCAGGAAGTGTTTGCTATTGCAGTAGTTCCGAGTCAAAACGTTGGGTTTTGATGATCTCAGGAACATGTATGTAGATGATCAGGATTTTAAAGAGGCATACAAAGCAACTGAGAATCTAATTCTCAGGGATAGAAGCCAATGGGCAGAGTACATGATCCAAGAAGGATTACTATTTAAGGGTAATCAACTGTGTATTCCGAAATGCTCCATGAGGGAGAATTTGCTGAAGGAGAAACACAGTGGAGGATTGGCAGGACACTTTGGTCACGATAAGACGTTCGCAAAGTTGAATGAGTCATATTTTTGGCCAGGAATGCGAGCAGATGTGAAGAGATTTGTGGAAAGATGTAGAATTTGCCAACATTCAAAGGGAAGAAGACAAAATGCGGGGTTTTATCAACCATTGCCCATACCTGAGAGGCCATGGGATGCAATTAGCATGGATTTCATATTGGGGTTGCCAAGAATGCAAAGAGTAGGTGATTAAATCCTTGTGGTGGTGGATATATTTTCCAAGATGGCACACTTCATTCCATGTCAGAAGACCAGTGACGCAACTCACATTGATAATCATTTTTTCAAAGAAGTCATTCGACTTCATGGCTTACCAAGAAGCATAGTTTCGGATCGATACACTAAGTTCGTAGGACACTTTTGGAGGACCTTATGGAAGAAGATGGGAACTAAATTGTCATTTAGTTCGGCTTATCATCCTCAGATCGATGGACAGACAGAAGTGGTAAATAGAATTCTAGGAGACTTGCTGAGAAGCTTGGTGACAGAACACCACAGCCAGTGGGACCACTTATTACCACAGACAGAGCTTTCTTATAACGACTCAGTTAACAGGAGCACATGGCAGAGTCCATTTCAGGTTGTCTATGGCATGCAGCCAAGAGGAATTTCTGAATTGAGAGATTCAAAATAGAATGCAACTAGGAGCGTTAGTGCAGAAGAATTCACATAAGCAATGAAGGAACTTCACAGCCGGGTGAAGGAGCGTTTACAGAATTCAAGCCAGGAATATAAGCACAGAGCAGACCAACACAAGAGACAACTTCAGTTTGAGGTTGGTGATTTGATTCTGTCACATTTGAGAAAGGAAAGGTTCCCGAGAGGAACATATAATAAATTGAAGATGAAGAAAATCGGACCATGTAGGGTCTTGAAGAAATTTGGGGCGAATGCTTACGAGATTGAATTACCTGATGGGATCGGAATTTCTTCGATATTCAATATCTCAGATTTGTACCCATATAAAGCTAAGGAAGAAAGGATAGGAAATGAGCATTCAGTGATTCAGTGGACAAAGCAGATGCTAGTTGCAGATAAGCCGCAGATGGAGCGCATACTGGATAAAAGAGTAAGAAAGAAGACCAGGCGAAAGAAATACTTTGAGTATTTAGTCAAATGGAAGGGCCATCCAGTTGAAGATGCCAGCTGGGAGAATGAAGCAGATATCCAGAAGCATGGACACACAGTGCATGAGCTCATGGACAGGAGCCCATGAAATTTTTCAATCCAGGGAGTATGATGCAGGAGCATCTCAAGCGAGCCAGCGCAGAAGAAAAAGGCAGCTGGACAAGTGCCACCGCAGATTTTGAAATTACCTTGAAGTTGATGTGCAATCTTAAATGAAGCCATTAAGAAGGAGCGCCCTTGTATAATGTAAATGGACCTTGAGCAATTTGCTCTCGTCCTTAGTAAATAGAAGGCATTTATGGTAGTTAATGTAAAGTAKATAGAATTCAATTCTATATTAGACAGTTTAAGAACGCAAGAGGGAAACAGGATATAGACACCCTCATTGTGTATTGTAACATAGTCATAAATTGAGAAGAGCATAGAGGAGAAGCAGAGAGATGTGTAGCAGACTCCATGTACAGAAGTTCTGAATTTATACAAAGAAAACTGTGATTCAGACTCATGGTGTTCATATATTCTCTGTGTATGCATCTTTGAATGTTATGCTCATGAATGTTTTACTCTTTCTGTCATGCAATTGATTTTATGCTATGTATGAATGAATGATTTTATGCTATGTATGTGCAGTTGAATTGTCCGCAAGGAGTGCATCGACAAGGTGTTCAGGGGTTTGTCTCTGAAATCTCAGGAGAGATAGCTTTTGTTCTCATTTCCGCATAAGTGCAGTTGGGCACAGGATCCGTACAAGGAGTGCGCAGGCCGGGTAAAAGTCTCAGAGTTGTGAGTCTGAGAGAAGCATTGAGAGACTGCTGCTGCAGGTGCATGCAGAGTCGAAGGATGCCAACACTTGGAAGTGTTTGAAGGTCTGCTGCAAGGAGTGCGTGCAAGAGTTTTTAGAAAGACTCGAAGTCGTGGGAAATCTCAGAAGGAGTTGGACCTTCGAAGGAGTCGAAGGAAGAAAAGCATCCAAGTACCTTGAAAATCTGAAGGAAGGCATAGCGACGTCGAACCGCAGGAGGACGAGTTCTCAAAGAAAGAATGGATGATAGGAGTTCCCTGTGGAGAATCCGTGAAGTCTTGTGAGCCGTTAGATCTCACAGAGGAGCAAGGGAGTTACCGCGAGTATTCCAGATGGTGCAAGATCAGGAGAGGCAGAGCCATCGATCCAAGTCGGTCGGGGCTGTTAGATTTCGTGAGTGGAAGGGTCGAAATTTGGCATCAAAGTCCACAAAATCGCGAAGCCATGAAGGATCGATAGAATTGTGTGGGACCACAGGAGCCAGTGGGGTGGACAGGTGGCACACTATCGACATAGAAGTCAAAAAAAGTTGGAGTCTCGAGAAGGTGAGAAGGCTAGTTGTGGGGCCAGTGCCGAGAAGCATGTCAGAGTTTGATACTTCGGGGTTTCGGGGTTCGTAAGTAGATTTGTACGTTATCGCAACTCACGAATGCGTGAAAGCCGACAAGTTGGAGTGATATCGGAATCTCAGAATTTTGGAATTCGAGGTTACGGTGAGCAGGTGCTCGACCACAAGATTCATGATATTGTGAAGTCCAATCTCCTAAGTGTGAAGAGGGGACCCCACGAGGCATTTGCTGTGGGTGCAGATTTTTCGAAAGGAAAATAGAAGAACCGTTTAGAGTTCTTTGGGCCAGTGAAAGGAGAAAGATCTTGTTGACGCTGACCTTCCGACCTGAGGGTTGGGTTTCATCATCACATCCTACCATTCCACAGACTTAGTAAACCTTCAAGATAAAAAACCAATATTCATGTTAGGTCCTATGGTAGAAAAAATAGATGATTCATCCCCTCCTTTCTACACATCCCTGAACATACATGATAAGGTGATGCATAATTATCTAATGTATTCAGGGGCATCTCATAATCTCATTCCCAAGACTATCATGGAAGAACTCAGACTAGAAATCATGCAATCTTATCATGATTTGTATTCTTTTGATTCAAGGAGAGTGAAATGTCTCAGGGTTATCAAATATCTAGTCGTGATCTTGTTTCAGCTTCCCATGAAAAGTGTGGTCATGGATATCGTGGTGGTTGTTGTTCCTCCCAAGTTCGGCATGATTTTGTCAAGATCTTGGATAAAACGACTGGGGAGGACTTTGCAAATGGACCTCACATATGCTACCATCCCTGTGTTCAGGGGGGAGCATAGAAGACTGTACAGAGAAGCCCAATTGTCCTACATTATCAGTGATGAAGCGAACTCCAAAAACCACCCTATCTTTTCCCTCGATACTGATTTGGGATCTGGTTTGTTATAGCTCACTGATACTCCTGAGGCACCTCTTGAAATCAGAAATCAACCCATCTCTTTTAGTGGAATACCTCCTCCAACTACTTCTCTGTGGAAGATGTTTTTCGACGGAGCCTCTTCTAGGGAGGGTTCTAGTGCCAGAGTGGTTTTTGTTTCACTGTGTCAAGAAACCCTATCTCTGTCATACAATTTAGATTTTGAAGCTACCAACAATTAGGAAGAATATGAGGCTCTTGTTTTGGGTTTGAGGGTTGCGAAAGATATGGGTATTGAAGAGCTAGCAGTGTTTGGGGATGCTGAACTAATTGTTCATCAAGTAAAAAATGTTTATCGAGCCAAGCTGCATCCTAGGCTTAAGACTTATAGGAATGAGGTGTGGGACCTAATTGACAATTTCTTCTCAGCCTTCAACATTACATTTGTTACAAGAGAGGAAAATACTATGGCTGATTCTTTGGCCACCTTAGTGAGCTAGTTCAAGATCCCACAGCCACCTAAGCTCAGGTATGATGTTGAGATTAGATATAGGTCTTCTATACCTAATAATATCAAGCATTGGAAAGTATTCGAGGATGATCTTGATATCATAAGATTTTTTTAGTCGGTTGACGAGTTCTCTGCATTACACACTGATCAGGGTCATGATTCTGAAGGTGACCCTCCCCCTGAAGTATTTTTGAATAAAATTACTAATCACCATATTGTCTAGTTGCCAAGAAACCACATCCCAAAGGGGCTAGTTCGTTTGGAAAGATTGTTTGATGGGAACGTTGTGGTAGTGAAGCTTAAGGGCCGACTGAGAATGCTGATGTAGCTGAGTGCAGCATTGGTACAGAGGAGGATCCAAAGTTTTTCAAGTTGTCAAGCAACCCATCAAGAGAGAAGAGACCTGAGTATACCAAGATATTAAAATAATTTTCCGATGTGTTTTCTTGGACTTATGAAGACCTCAGAACATATGATACCAACATAATCAAGCATAAGATCCCGTTGAAAGAGGAGGCCAAACCATTTAGGTAGAGAGTAAGACAAATAAATCCTATGCTGTTTCCTATCATGGAGAGGGAGGTGAATAAATTGTTGGACGCCCAAATCATTGCCCCATTGCGATATTCTGAATGGGTGACCAACTTGGTCCTGGTGAGGAAAACGAACAGAGAAATCAAGCTCTTTTTCGATTTCAGGAACTTGAATAGAAGCTCCAGGAAGGACAATTACTCTTTGCCAAAGATGGAACACATATTGTAAAGGGTGACAGGCGCATCCATGATTTCCATGATTGATGGATTTTCTGGCTACAATTAGATTTATGTCCTGCCTAGAGATAGAGAAATGACAACCTTCACCACTTGGTGGGGCACATTCATGTATTCCAAAATGAATTTCAGATTGATGAACACAAGAATGACCTTCCATCGAGCCATGGATATCACCTTCATTGGAGAAAGGGATAAATTTGTGGTCATCTATCTGGATGACATAACAGTCTTCTCCATATCTGATGAAGAACATCGTTGTCATCTGAGAAAAGTCTTCCTGAAATGAAGATGGTTTGGGATCTCCTTAAATCCCAACAAATTGTTGTTTTCCATAAAGGAGGGAAGCTTATTGGGGCATATAGTATCTGTTGAAGGAGTAAGAATTGATCCTAGTAGGGTGGAAGAAATCCAAACCTTGTCAGTCTTGAGGTCTAAGAAGGAGGTTTAGTCTTTCTTGGGGAAAGTTAATTTCCTGAGAAAGTTTGTTTCCAATTTTTCCGAATTGGTGAATCATATCAAATCAATGCTTAGAAAGGGGAATGAAGTAAAATGAGCTGCCGGACCTAGAGAATCCTTTGACCGAATCAAAAAAGCATTGACTGAAGCACCTGTGCTTATCAGTACTGATTACTCCAAGGATTTTATGATCTTTTCTTTTGCTTCTTTTGATACAGTGGTTGTTGTTCTACTGCAAAAAAATGCTAAAGGGATTGAGCAACCTATTTCCTTTTTCAGTAGGGCACTAAGGGATGCTGAGACAAAATATGACATCATGGAGAAACAAGCCTATGCCTTGGTGAAATCTCTCAAAGATTTCAGAGTCTATGTGTTGCATTCAAAGATCATCACCTATGTTCCTTCAGCCTCTGTGAAGGATATTCTCATTCAACCTAACAGAGATGGGAGAAGGAGAAAATGGATTGCCAAGATCCTTGAATTTGATCTGGAGATCAAGCCTAGGAAATTAATCAAATGTCAAGGTTTAGCCAAGATGTTGGCTAAATCAAATTGTGAAGCTTTGGGGGTTAAATTCATCAACACTTGCTTAGAAAATCCGCAGGCTGGGTTGTCTGATAGCAGTCGTCAGGACGGTTTTCCACTAGAAGAATGCGCCTTGTACAAATATATTATATTTTTTCTGCAAGAGTTAAGGCCCCCCAATGGCATGCAAAGGAACAAGGTCAGAGCTTTAAAGCTCAAAGAAATTAAATATTGCCTTGTTGATAAAAATTTATATTGGAAAGATACCCTAAGAGTACTTCTGAGGTGTTTAGACCCACATGAAGCACAAAGGATTATGTCAGACTTTCATGATAGTTTGTGTGGGGGCCATCACTTTTGGAGTATGACGACCCATAAAATGTTAGGGCTGGTTATTTCTGGCCTACTCTGTTCACTGATGTTTCCACAAAAGTTAGAGCCTATGCTAAATGTTAGAAATTCTCAAGAGAGCAATAGCTAAATCCCTTGACATTGAAACATTTGGTTGCTTCAAGGCCCTTCCAACAGTGGGGCCTAGACTTCATTAGGGAAATTTATCCTGCATCCAGTGGTCAACACAAATGGATCCTGACTGCCAAAAATTACTTTACCAAGTGGATAGAAGATATTCCCACAAAGATTTCTTCTCACAGAGTGATAATAAGTTTCCTGGAGGATATCATAGAAACATTCGACTACCCGAGTAGAATTGTCACAGAAAATGCAACATCCTTCAAAGACGAACCATTAATCCAATTCTGCAAGAAATTTGGAATCAAGTTGATTCACTCTACCCCATACTACCCTTAAGGAAATGGACTGGTAGAATCCTCTAACAAAAGCCTCATCAAAATCATTAAAATACTGTTAGAGGATAAAAAGAAAGTGTGGGATTCAAAGCTCAAGTTTTCCTTGTGGGATGATAGAGTGACAATGAAAATATCTTTCAACGTCTCTCCATTCCATCTTGTATATGGAACTGAAAAAGATTTTCCCTCTCAACTGGCCTTGCCCATGGAGAAATTCTTTCAATATCACCATGGTGAGCCCGATGATATGATTAGAAGAATTCATCAGCTGGTAGAAGTGAAACAGACCAGTGAGCAGGTAACAGACAAAGCACATGACTATCAGTAGAAAATCAAGCAAGCTTTTGACAGGGAGAGAAGAAAAGAGGATTTCCAGCTATGAGATCTAGTGCTCAAATGGAATTCCCCCAGGCAGGACAAGGTTAAGCATGGTAAATTCAAATCCCTTTGGATCAGACCCTTAAAGATTTCTGAGGCATTTCCCAATAATACTTACAGGTTGCAAAGTCTAGAGGTTGATGAATTTTTTAATGGCCATATAAATGGGCACTTCCTGAAAAGGTTTTTTGTTTAAAGTCACAATCGGCGTCCCACAACTGTAAATACCATCTTTGTTTTATGTTTATTTTGTTTAGTTTTAATAGGAGACTCCATAAACCAAAGCAAGGCACTAGATTTGTGTGTTCTTGGTAGCTCGTAGGGAGCATTCCATCCCCCATGGAGCCCAATGTTAGAACATAAACCTGTCACACTTTATGAGTTGTGTTTTCCACATAAGTCTATAATTTTTTCCTGTTTTTCCTCTTTTGCAGGTCAGTTGTAAATTCTCCTCTTAGCTTATATTTTTCTGATGTTGTTCTTCACCCGTTCGATATACTTGTTTTCTTTAGCGTCTCACCTAAGAAATATCAACCTTAAGTATTTATGTTTTTCCTAATCCAATCACGTCTCTCGGTACCTTTGTTGTTGATCCTTTTGTTTTCTTGAGTCCTTTGTCAATCTTCCCAGTAGCCGTTCATAGGCTACAGTCGTCAGCACCAAGCACAATACTTGAAGCTTTTAGTATGGATTCAAATCAAGTGAGCGAGAAAGATCATCCTTCAATGATAAAGATCCTTCAAGCTAATCAAATCGACGACCATCGGGTGATCGGGACCATACAGTTGCATGAGGAATAACATTAAGCAGAGTCACAAAATCATGATGCCATCTTAGTCGTTGGTATCGGAAGGACATGTGGTGCACGATTAGCATAGTCATGATTTCGTGAGTTAGAGCGATCAAAGAGCAGACTATTTGGAACTCGCGAGATGTGAAATAGAGAAAATATCGCAGCCGTTGATCGAAAGCGATATCTGGACCATTCGATCAAAGGTAAATCCGGGTCGTCCGATCAAAGGAGACACATGACACCCAATCTGAGTGTCGGGATTTCACGACTTGGGGTTTTGAGCATGGAGCACATCATGAATTCACGATGTGTGAAATTGCGACGTGCCTAAGAGTTAGGCTCACGATCATAGCCCAGAGTCACATAGAAGGTGGGGCCAAGAGAAAGATAAGTGCCCACTCAATCAACAGGATCACGATTTCAAGGATCAGGTTTCATAAGTGGAACAAGGTGTGAGACCCCCAAAATGTGAAATCGTGAAACGTTCGAGAATTGGGCCTGTGGTCTCAACACGTGATCACATGGGAAGCAGGTATAGAAAAAGGGGCCAGTGCTCATCGCATAGCCAATGGTTCTTATTGTCGTGGAAAATATCGTGGCCATCCATTTTGAAGCAAGTATTACCGTTGATCAGAGTGGGCCATTTCGTAGAAGCAGGTATCGGGACTTTTGAAAGCAAGTGGAGTGAGAACCCCCAAAAGAAAAAATCCCAAAATTTCATTGGGGATGCATAAGGTCATGGCTCAAGGTCACATGGAGCGATGGATAGGAGCTATGCCAAGAGCTAAAAGCGCTCGTTTTGGTTTCATTAGAATATTTTCATGGTTTCGAAATGTTGGGCTTGACTTGGAGGAGTCACGAATGTCTCCTAGAGCATTCATGGGCATCAGGCTCTGTCGCAATCACAATGCAGTTAATTAATGGAAATGGGCGGAGGTAGTTGAAACCTCGTTTCACCCCGTAAATGGAAAGCATGTAAAGTCCAGTTGTGGAAGAAGACTGTCAACCCAAGGACTCTTTGTCAATGAATTTTCCTGCAAAGCCCATACCGATCCGAGATCATGTCTGACAGAAGAATGCAAGTGCAGTCAGGTAGAGGAAGGAAAAAATGCCTAGCATTTAATGTAATGACCAGAGCACATTTCTAAAGGGAGCAGTTTCTCTGAGTATATATACTCAGTTCTCATATTTTTTAAAGGTCAGATGGTTGAGCCAGGCTCCCTGCTATTGTAATATTTTTATGAAGAACATTGTTTCTCTGGTCATGTATTTGTTTTTGAGAAAACTTGATTATTCTAAGTCATCTTTTGTACTCCATTTTATTTTCCTCTGATACTAAGAGAGTTCATGTTTGATTGATTCACATGGACTGTTGTAACTGTATTATGATAAATGTTTGATTATAGTACTGTTATGATTTATTTTAGTTTCCTTGAAATTTTAATCAAATATGACCTTGTGTTTAAGTTTTTCCTCCTTAGGCTGCTGGAAAATATGATGTTCATAGCATACCTCTACACCTTTCTCACTAAATATTCCTTCTACTCACCCTTACTCCAACTTACTGACTGAAGTTGATTCAAGGCCTCAATTGATGGTGCATGCTATTCCATATTTTTGAGTTAGAACATTATTATCATTGAGTCCTCTCCATTTGATCACCTAAAACTCATTTACATTTACTATATAAACTGATGGGTACTAGGCTTACTTTCAATGCAATCTGAAGGTGACTTCTAGTGCTAACACAATGCTCACAAAAATCCAAATCAATTTGTTTAAGAGCTGGAAAAAAATTTCTTTTTTGAACTATTTGCATCCCCTTCTCACTCATGTGTCCAAGCCTATGATTCCACAGTCCTGCATCCACTCCTATAGAAGCTAAAGAGATACAAGAGTCAGTATTACCAATACATAAATACAATGTACCTACCTTCTCTCCTTTTTCTATCACAAGTGATCCTTTTCGTGACCTTCCACACCTTATCTATAAATATAGATATACAAACTTCAATTTCCATCTACCCTATTGAAATTAGGATTTTCCTTAGATATGGAACATGTATTACCTCTTTCAACAACCACTAGTTTCCATTCCTTTGCTTTATTTTTATCTTTCCCATTCCAACAATTTTTCATGGTGCATCGTCACCCAAATGAGCCTGTCCAAAATCACGTTGAACACAATCTAGAAAATGTTTCCTATGGGGTTTGGCATGAAATGGAGCCCTTGAATATACTATCCAAGACTTAGAAATATTATCTATAGAAATAATCAAATCATCTTGTAACACATCACCTGTTACATTTGCTTCCTAATTTTTATCCTATTGTCCATCTCTTTGTTTCTTTGGATCTCTGTAGTCTTTCTTCATATGTCTTTTCTTCCCACAATTCCATCACTCTATCTTTCCCAGTATGGATTTGGATCTACCCTTGTTATAATTCCCACGGTTCCTTGATCCCTTTCCACTATCCTTTTGTATTCCCATGTTCTCCATGTTTAATGCATTAATTAATGTCTCACCTGTGATTTTCCATCGCATTTCCTTGCTAAGGATAACACCAACAACATCATCAAATTTTAAATTGTTTGAACCAGAGACAAATTTACTTACAACCATGACGAAGTTGTTCAAATTTATGGTAATGAGCACAATATTAGAAGATCCCTAACCTCATTATCAAAGTCCACTTTTACAGAACTTAGTTGATTAGTAACAACATTAAATTCATTTAAATGATCTGCAACAGACCCACCTTATTACATCTTCATATTAAATAATCTCTTCATTATAAATACCTTATTAGACGTAAAGGGTTTTTCATACAGTTTAGCCAATGTATCCATCAACTCCTTTGTTGTCTTTTCTTTTGAAATATTGAAAGCCACCGACGCTGCTAGGCTCAACCATATCATTCCTAGTTCCTTTCTATCAAGAACCTCTTGGCGCAAAAGTGATCAGACCAGGGTCCTTCTCAAGTTACCAAAAAGAGGTACCGAAGTAGTCTAGAGTGCTTGAATTTTCATCTTCCATAGAGGGAAGAAGTCTCATTCGAAGCGCAACCGATACAAGAAAGAGAGGGAAGGGTAAGGAGAACACTTAGACAAATCTCTGAGGTATCAAGATTCAAGTTAGTCTTGTGCAAGATAGCTTAATCTTGTAGTATATATGAACATTTCCTAACCCATAAAGAAGAAGATAGAGTTGCGATGATAGTCATAAGCATGCTATAACCAATTAAGTGTATCAGACATAAAGATAATATAGAGTAACATTCAATACATTCCGAAGACTAAATACACATGATATATTCAAAATTTGGGTCCCTAATTGTATTAACATATCAGGTTCTTCTCAGAGCATGAGTCACATATACAAGTGATCAAAGGATGCTTCCCAACAAGTATGAGACAATATTATCTTAGTCCCTTTCTCTTTGCAACTCTACAATAATACAAAATTCTATTACATTAACAGTTTGGTTCTTACCCAGATCTCAAGACTCAGCTAAGTTAACAACATGAAGATAGAAACAATGAATCTAGTAACCACGACAATCCCACCCCACCCTTAGTAACATATACCCTAACAAAACCAACATTTTACAATCATATCACTCTCATAGATATAACTGATCTTGAGTTTTTTGGTTGAGAACCCGAGAGTTCTCTCTTATTCTTGATCTTGTTGCAACTTCTTTCCTCAAAACTGATGCTGCTTTTTCCTTCCAACCACTTTCTCTTTATTCCTTTAGTCCATCGTCCATCTCCTTAGTATCTTGCACAACTTCTATTCATCAAAATAAAGGGCCCAATAGTCTCCCACCGCAATCCTTAACTCGTCCCGAGTCAAATCTTCGGCTCTTCCGTGGTCTTTGGGTTGGCCTGTTGTTTTCCTTTATCTTTTGTCTCTAATTTTCTTCCAGTTCTTTCTTGATTGATTTCTTTTTTGGATTCTTCAAAAAAAGGGCCCAATTCAAGTACTAGTTCTAGGGATCTTTTCCTGACTCCTTGGAAGTTATCCACCTTGTCCTGCCACTTTCTGGTAAGTAGTGAAGCTTCAACAACAAATTATTGGGTGGTGTCTGTAATGCATTCTTTTGTCTTAGATGCGACTAGAGAGTTTCATTATGAATAATATATGGCGTCCACTTGATGCATATATATATACGTTGTTTGCACTACAGGTTGAAACTCTCATAGTTATTTCTTAGCCACAGTTTGAGCTTCAAATAATGCACTTAGATCATTTTTCGATTGTTGTATATTGTCAAATTTCTCTTGTTGCTCCAACGGATCCATGGTGTTGGTTGCTTTTTCGATGAGTGATTGGATCTGGAAGAGAAAGTCTTCCAATGTTTTATTTTGCCTTGAAATGATTCCCATCCAATCACTAACCTCTTTGAAAATGGTTGTGCATTATGTAGTTCTTTTATGCAAGGATACTCTTGCATTGTTTTCTTCCAAGACAATTTTTTCCAGTTTCTCTTGTAGCTTCCTGGGTTGAAGCTCAAATTCTCGCTTACTTTTCCGCAACTTTAATTCGATACATTTTTCTCGTACTTCCAGCTTAGGCCAGGCTATCTGAATTAATTCGACCCATTCGACAAACTCACCCGTTGCGCTGGATTCTAGCAGCTGAGGTATTGTATTTATGATCATTGTCTAGGCTTCTGTGAGTTTTTCCTTTACCTTTTCTACCTTCTTTTGTTCTTGAATCTTTGAATATTCCTCCTACATTCATCATTCTTTTACAATGAGTCCTTCTGGTTTCTAGAAATCAACTTCTTGTTCGGCCTGTTGGATCTTCTACTCTTGTTACCGCCAATTATTGCAAGGGGGTGTTTCTCTCCGATTTTAGGCCCTTGGTGTAAATGCGTAGAAATGGGGTTTAAAAACCCATCAAACCCATTTTATTCAAAGGCCGCAGTCTTGAGTGCCGAGCACAACACACAGAAAAGGTCCATTTCGGGTTTAAAATCAAGCGAGCGGGCATTTTGTTTTCAACGGTGAGAATCCACAGATGGAGTAGATCGATAGTCATCGGGTAAGATTGAGTCACAGAGTTGTGTGAGGTTTAGTGCATGGTCTCATCTCTTATGGCCAAAGTCTCGAAATGATTAGTTTTTTCGCGATTTCGGCTACTAGGACTTCAAAGGACGAAGGGTTTCTCTTCTGCTGCATTTCGAAACCCCGAAATGTGAAATGGGAAAAGAGCCTAGGAGCCATTTCAACATTTCAACTACTGAGACTTCAAAGGACAAATGGTTTCTCTCCCACTGCATTTCGAAACCCTGAAACGCGAAATGCGAAAAGCGCCCAGTAGCCATTTCGACATTCTGGCTATCGAGATTTCAAAATACACGGGGTCTCTCTCTTCCACTGCATCGAGAAACTCCAAAGCGCGAAATGCGAAAAGTGCCCAGGAGCCATTTTGACATTCCAGCTACCGAGGTTTCAAAATACACGGGGTCTCTCTCTTCCACTGCATCAAGAAACTCCGAAACGCGAAATGCGAAAAGTGCCCAGGAGACATTTTGGCATTCCGGCTACCGGGATTTCAAAAGACACAGGGTCTCTCTTTATGTATTCATTCTCGGTCACTCCCTGGATAAGCAATTAATGAATATTGAGCAGGTGGTTGAGACCTCAACTCAACTCATAAATGGAAGGTATGGGAGGTTTGGAGCAATCAGCCCATGGTACCCTTGTATGTCGGTCCCCCTGTAGGAGCCATGCTGAGTTAAGGTGGCGTCTAACGAAGGATTTCCATCCAGGTTTGACCGAGGAGACTGCACATGCTAATTTGGACTTTAATGTCTGAGCTACCTTCCTATTGCGAAGGTGGAAAATTTATTTGAGTATATATACTCAGTTTTTGTATTTCTGTAAGCATGGATGGTAGAGTAGAGCTCCCGATTGTAAATATTTAACAAGGCCTCTAGTTCACTGGTTATATATTGATATTTGAGACTTCTTGTTTAATGGAAGCCAACATCTTCTTCTCCTTTTTTTCTCTGAATCTTAAGAGCCTACGCATGGATGATCCAATCCGGTGTTGTAATGACCATATAATGTATGTTTGATTATATTAGTTTTGCAACCTATTAATTTTCTTGAAGTTTCTCAGATCTGAGAGGATCTCATATTTGTGACTTTTCCCTCTTTTAAAGGCTTTTGGAAGACCAGATGTGTAGAGAAGACTTTACTTCCTTTGTTTTTCCCTCCACTTACTACTATAAAAACTTACTGGCTTAAATTAGATCAAGACCTCACCTGTCTTAGCTGTTCTAGCCCAGTTTTATGAGTTAGAATGATATTGTTCTAATTTTACTTCCATTCATCAGCCCTTATCAACAAATTGTGAAATTTAAACTGATGGGCATCACGCTCACTCCTGCTGCAATCCAGGAGTGGCTTTTGAATCCAACATTTCTAGCATCGTTGTCGGGGACGAAGTTGAAAATTTTCCTTGGGATCGAACAACATTGAACCTCTGATTCTAAAGGTACATCAGGGATCAAAGCCCTATGAGATTGCTACTATGCACCTGGTGATCCGAAATCAGATTTAGAAGCCTGACAGGGCATGAAAAATGCTCAAAAATGAAAGTGCTTGGAATCCGACGAAACCAACACCATTGCGTCCATCTCGTCTTCCTGATTCCGATGGTATAATGTTTTTGTCAAACAGAGTCCGTATGGAGAAGATATCGCATTCTGTCCGCCAAGCCAAACAGGCAAAATTTTTGGATGTTGACTGTACCTGTTCGTACAATCCGTACATGACACGTGTCAGTCTGTACAGGACACATGGCAGGTTCGAACGATGACATGTGGCAGGTTCCATACAGAACATGTGGCAGGTTCCGTACAGGACACGTGGCAGCCTCAGGCAGTGACACGTGTCAGGCAGATTTGGAGTTTTGGGCGTACGGTTGGACCAATCCTGAGGTGACATGTGTCACCACTGGAAGGGTGACATGTGGCATGGGATGATGTCATCCGTGTATGTGGCGGATGACATCAGCATCATATGGTAAGTGATGTGGAAGCGACGCGTGGCAGTGATGTGGACCAATTAGTGGTTGACAAGTGGCATGATCTGGTTGGTTGACTTCATCGAATCAGTTGTTGACACGTGGCATTCATCGAGTGGATGTAAAGGTGCCATGTGGCCCAATCACAGGCTTCCACGTGGCACCCCGATATTTTTCCAATTGGTTTAATTATCAAAAATTTTGTATGGTTCCCCGGACTTGAACCGGTGACCTCCGCCTTCGTCCAAGGTTTAACAATGGTTGCCCTACCAACGAGCCATTCATTGGTTCTTAATGGTTACATGGATTAAAAATTATTTATTTTTGTGGTTGTTTGAAACGGAACGGGGGTCGGGCCGGGGCTTATCCCCGACCCACAGTTCCACTGTATGTTATGTGACCAAACATTATAGCGCGGGAGTGGTTTAAACGGTTGGCGCGGTTATGTGTTTTTGGCATGTGACCATCCAATAGAACCTGGAGCGCGGGGA
>ML807770.1:117843-174740 GCA_009831015.1 Picea engelmannii
AGGTTCCGTACAGGACACATGGCAGGTTCCGTATAGGACACATGGCAGCCTCAGGCAGTGACACGTGTCAGGCAAATTTGGAGTTTTGGGCGTACGGTTGGACCAATCCCGAGGTGACACGTGTCACCACTAGAAGGGTGACACATGGCACGGGATGATGTCAGTAGCATACATGGAGGATGATGTCAGCATCGTACGATAAGTGACATGGCAGCGACGCGTGGCAGTGATGTGGACCAATTAGCGGTTGACAAATGGCATGATTTGGTTGGTTGACTTCGTCGAATCAGCTGTTGACACGTGGCATTCATCAAGTGCATGTAAAGGTTCCACGTGGCCCAATCATGGGCTGCCACGTGGCACCCTGGTATTTGTCCAATTGGTTTAATTATCAAAAATTTTGTATGGTTCCCCGGACTTGAACCGGTGGCCTCCGCCTCCGTCCAAGGTTTAACAATGGCCGCCCTACCAACGAGCCATTCATTGGTTCTTAATGGTTACATTGATTAAAATTTATTTATGTTTGTGGTTGTTTGAAACGGAACGGGGGTTAGGCCGAGGCTTAGCCCTGACCCGCGGTTCCACTGTATGCTATGTGACCAAACATTATAGCGCGGGAGTGGTTTAAACGGTTGGCGCGGTTATGTGTTTTTGGCATGTGACCATCCAATAGAACTTGGAGCGCGGGGACCGTTACCATATGGACGCATGGTTATAACCGTTAGGCTGTGGACATATGCCACTCCACTATACGACTAGGAGCTGATTGAAAAGGGCGCGGGGTTTATGTTAAACCCACGGTTCAACGCATGTGCTAAGTGACCAGGCGCCAATATGAAAGGGCCAGCGCTTAGCCTTTGGCTAGCGCTAGGCCATATGTAAATCATATGACCTTAATTTGGGTGTGCGCGCCCAGTAAAGGGGCTTAATGACCGTTTCTAAACTATATTATAGTTTTAAAAGTGGGTTTTTAACCACTTTTTGAATTTTTAATGTAATTAATCCATTTTTAAGGGTTATTGGGCATTTTTAGAGCCTAAATTCGTGGAGGAAGTTGGAGATGGACAAATAACTCCCCCACTATTTAACCAAGGCCATTTTGAGGCCATGGGGACAAATTTTGAGAGAAATGCAGAGCAGAGATGCTGAGGCAAGCCAAGTCAAAGCCAGTTTGAGGCAGGGAGACCGTTGAGGAGGAGATGCTGTCGGACGATTTCTGAGAGCTCCGGACATCCGTTTCGCTTGCCGTCTTTTGTGCAAGATTCTAGAGATCTAGATGAACATGACCAGATCAGTCTAGAATCCATTCGACATTATAATTATGTACCATTAATCTTTCAAAAAGAAATAAAGAAGCCTCCCCCACAGAGAAAAGGCCCGGAGACGTAGGCAAAGTTGTGTCGAACTCCGTTATCAACCTGTGTATTATGGTTTTCTATTTCTCATTTTTTTTCAGATCTGAAAATATGTTTATGGTTGTATAATTCTTTTTCTTTTCTCGCTCTTTCGTTAAGTTTCCCAATGGTCAATTAACGCATGCAATTAAAAACTCAACCATAAGTCATTCAAAAAATCCTGACGGATCACATGGTGACTCCATTGTGACGACTCCACTGTGGCGAACTTGTTGTTTTAGTTGTGGCTTCCAGAGGTAGACACACACGGTCCCATCCACAGCTACCTCTAGCTACACCTGGAGCTATTCTGGAGGCAATTATTAGAAAAGGAAAGGCCTCTGAAGGAGAAACTTCCACTGCTGAACCAAGTAATTTTCCATCTCCTTCTATAGGAACTCCATTTTCTCCTTCTCAGCTTCCTAGCAAACCTTTTTCTGAAGTTTATCGTTTCTTGAATTTTGGAAGTGTTCTTGCTAAGTTTTCCCCTCCTGGTCTGGGATTGGAGGGAGAAATCCTTGTCCCTCCCTTCTCCCCTGAAGTTGTACCTTGGCGTAGACCCAGGACAACATAAGATTTCCCCACTCCCAGCTTTACCACCCCTCCTCTTATTACTGTTTCCGATACTGTACAGAGAGAAGCATATGTTGATTCAAGCCCCTTATCCTTCTCTCTGAATACCCCATTGTTCCCCCTTCCACCTAGAACCTCATTTCCAGTATCCCCTGTTCAAGCTCCTTCTCCTCCGAGTTCTTCTCCACCTAATACTCCTATGGTAGGAGAAAACCCCCCCATGACTAGAATGGAGGCTATAATAGCTTCTAGGTATGCTCCCCTTGTGTTACCTCAGCCTCTCAATTCCCTTCCAGCCGATGGCTACCTTAAGCAGTTGCCCAAGTTTACAGGCGAAGGGGACATAGTTGTAGAAGAACACCTTGAATCCCTTTACAGTTTTATAGATGATCATGTTATCATGCACACAGATGTATGGATGAGGATTTTCATCCATAGCCTTGAAGGCGAGGCTAGAAATTGGTTTAGGGCCCTGCCTCCTAGATCTATCGATGGGATTGAGGATTTGGATAATGCCTTTTTGAGTCAGTGGGGAGACAAAAAAGACTTCATGTATTACATGACAGAGTTTGGGTCTTTGAAGAGAAAGGAAGGAGAGTTTGTCTCTGACTTCTCCAAGAGATTCAATAAAATGTACAATAATATCCCCGTCGAGATAAAGCCCTCAGAAGCCTCTGCTAAAATCACTTATGCTAGAGATTTTGATCCCAATTTTTGCCTCCTTTTGAGGGAAAGGAGAGCGACTACTCTGGCTCACATCCAGGATGCAGCCGTGGAAGTAGAATCTAACATACTCATTGTTGAACGAATCATGAATAAGGCTGATAGAGATATATCCAGAAAGATACCTGAAGCCTCCCCATCCAATTACTCTCCCCTTCCCCTTCAAATGGATGAGGTAACTAAAGTGCTAAAATCGCTTTTGGCTAGAATGGAAAGATGGGAGTTAGAAGGGAAGCCTATGTACATAAATCCCCAAAATACTGATAACACAGGCTTCAGGAGGCCTAGCAACAATGTGCCATAGGCTTTGCCAAGGGAACAAAGGAGAAAAGACAGAGATGATCATAGGATTCAAAACCGTCTCCAAAATAACCTAGTTGCTCATGAGGAAGTAGAGGAGATAGATGAGCTCGACCCTGAAATTCCTTGTATTGAAGAAACTTCCCCTTTTCCCCATTTGAATCAATCTTCATATGAAGGATCCCTTATGAACATTCAAATCAATGAGTGGAGAAAAGGGGAAAAGGCCAACATCAGTCCTAATAGATACCATCTCAGGTCAAAGAATAAAGAAGGAAATTTTGACAGCCACGATCAACCCCTCATAGCGGAAAGGCCTGCTAAACCTGTAACAATCACTACTAAAGAAAGGAAAACTCAAAATACTTTGCCAATAGACAAAGAACCTGTATCCGAGGTAAGGGAAGCTCCTAAGCCTCTTTATTCCTTTAGTTTTGAGAACAAAATTCAAAAGATTACAATTCCCGTACCCCTCTCAGAACTAGTTAAAAATGAAGATTTCAAAAGGTTCATCTCCAAACTGTTGCAATCTGAGTCCCCCCATCCTTCCATAGACTCAATAAATCTTCAAGATGAAAAACTAGTAGGCATCCTAGGTCCCATGGTAGAAAACAAAGATGATTCATCCCCTCCCTTCTACACATCCCTGAACATACATGATAAGGTGATGCATAATTGCCTCATGGATTCAAGAGCTTCCCACATCCTTATGCCCAAAATAGTCATGGAAGAATTGGGGCAGGAAGTGACAAAGGCTTATCATGATTTGTACTCTTTTGATTCAAGGACCGTGCAATGCCTTGGAATCATCAAAGACTTGGTGTTCTCTTTATTTCAGCTGCCAATGAAGAGTGTGGTCATGGACATTGTACTAGTTGATGTTCCCCCCCAAGTTCGGCATGCTTTTATCAAGATCTTGGATTAAAAATATTGGAGGAACATTACAGATGGATCTCACATATGCCACCATTCTAGTCTTTGGAGGGGAACACAGGGGGTTGTACAGAGAAGCTCAGCTGGCCTATGTTGTTAGTGATGAAGCAGACCCTACCAATCATCCTATCTTTGCACTTGACACTGATTTGGGGTCTAGTTTATTGCAGCTCACTAATACTCCTGAAGCCCCTTTTCAAATCAGAAAGAAAACCATATTTAATCACAAGATACCTCCTCCAACCACCTCTGTTTGGAATATTTTCTTTGACGGAGCTTCTTCTAGCGAAGGCGCTCATGCTGGAGTGGTTTTTGTGTCACCTTATCAGGAAACCATATCCTTGTCATACAAGATATAATTTGAACCTACCAATAATGTGGCAGAGTATGAAGCTCTCGTTTTGGGTTTAAGGGCTGCAAAAGAAATGGGAATTGAGGGGTTAGAAGTGTTCGGAGATGCTGAGTTAATAATCCAGCAAGTTAGAAATTCTTATCAAGCTAATAATCCTCGGCTCAGGGGTTACATAAATGAGGTGTGGGAATTGATTGATAATTTCTTCTCAGCTTTCAACATTTCTTTTATTCCAAGAGAGGAAAATACTTTCGCCAATTCCTTAGCTGTCTCAGCTAGTCTATTCGGGATCCCTCTGCTGCCTAAGATAAAATATGATGTTGAGATAAGATATAGGTCATATGTCCCAGACAATATCAAGCATTGGAAGGTATTCGAAGACGATCTTGAAATCAAAAAAATTCTCCAGTCTGTCGATGAATTTTCTGCAGTGCACATTGATCAGGATCCTGATCTCGAAATTCACCCTCACCTTGAGATATTTTTAAATAAAATCGCTAATCACCATATTATTCATTTTCCTAGCAATCACATTCCAAAGGGACTAGTCCCTTTATGAAGACTGTTCGATGGAAATTATGTGGCAGTAAAGGGTAGGGTTTCAAATGGAGATGTTGATACAACAAAGCGCAACATTGACACACAGGATGAGCCTAAGCTTGTCAAGTTGTCAAGAATTTTGACCAATGAGTAGAGGGACGAATATACCGAGTTATTAAGTGAGTTTTCTGATGTGTTTGCATGGACCTATGAAGACCTCAAGATGTATGACACGTCTTTTATTGAACACAAGATACCACTGAAGGAAGAGGCTAAGCCATTTAGGCAGAAGCTAAGACAGATAAATCCCATGTTGTTCCCTGTCATGGAGAGAGAAGTGAAGAAGTTATTAGATGCCTAAATCATTGTCCCCTTGAGATATTCTTAGTGGGTGGCCAATTTGGTCTCGGTGAGGAAGAAAAGTGGAGAAATCAGGCTCTGTGTTGACTTCAGGAACTTGAACAGGAGCTCAAATAAAGACAACTATCCCTTGCCCAACATGGAACACATATTGTAGAGGGTAACTAGTGTATCTAGGATATCCATGATTGATGGTTTTTCTGGCTATAATCAGATATCATTCATGCCCGAGGACAGAGAAAAAACAACCTTCACCACTCCTTGGGGCACATTCATGTATGCCAAAATGCCTTTTGGATTAATGAATGCAGGAGCAACATTTCAGCAAGCCATGGGCATAGCCTTCATAGGGGAGAAAGATATATTTGTGGTGATATATTTGGATGACATCACAGTATTCTCCAGGTCTGATATAGAGCATTGCGGTCACTTGAGGAAATTTTTCTTAAAATGTCGGAGGTTTGGCCTTTCCTTAAATCCCAAGAAATATTCGTTTGCTATGAAGGAGGGGAAGCTGTTAGGCCATATAGTATCAGAAAAGGGAGTGAGAATTGATCCCATCAGAGTAGAGGCAATTCAGACCCTGTCACTTCCCAGGTCTAGAAAGGAAGTTTAGGCCTTTTTAGGGAAGATTAACTTTCTGAGGAGGTTCGTCTCAAATTTTGTGGAGTTGGTGAAACACATCACAACCATGATTAGAAAGAGAAATGAAGTAAAATGGATTGTTGAACACATGGAATATTTTGTCCAAATAAAAAAGGCATTGACTGAGGTACCTGTGCTGGTCAGTCCTGATTATTCCAAGGATTTCCTAGTTTTTTATTTTGCTTCTTTTGATACAGTAGCAGCGGTCTTATTGTAGAAATATGAGGAAGGGAGAGAGAAAACCATTTCCTTCTTCAGTAAGGCATTAAGAGATGCAGAAATTAGGTATGAGATCATGGAGAAATAGGCCTATGCCTTGGTGAAAGATCTCAAATCTTTCAGAGTCTATGTCTTGCACTCAAGAGTGACTGCATATGTACCTTCAGCCTCTATGAAAGACATCCTTATACAGCCTGACATAGATGGGAGAAGAGGTAAATGGATTTCCAAGATCCTTGAGTTTGACCTGGAGATAAAGCCCACCAAGTTGGTTAAATGGCAGGGTTTAGCCAAGCTGCTGGCTGAATCCAATTGCAAGGCCTTGGGGGTTAGCTTCATCAATGCTTTCTCAGGAAATCAGCAAGCTGAGTCGTCCACCAAAATCTCTCAAGCTGGCTTATCACTAGCATAATGCACCTGGTACAAAGACATTTTGTACTTTTTGCAAGAGTTGAAGTCTCCTGATGGAATACGAAAAAGAAAGGAAAGAGATTTAAAGCTCAAGGCGGTCAGATATTTCCTTATTGACCAAGCCTGGTACTAGAGAGACCCTCTAGGGGTGTTTCTGAGGTGTCTTAACCCACAGGAAGCCCAAAAAGTTATGCTTGATTTCCATAGCGGCCTTTGTGGAGGGAATCATTTCTGGAAGACCACAACTCACATAATTCTCAAGGTTGGGTACTACTGGCCCACCTTATTCACTGATGTCTGTAGAGAAGTCATATCTTGCATCAAATTCCAAATGTTCTCGGGAAAGCAACAACTCAAATCTCTTCCACTAAAGCTTGTAATAGCTTAAACACCCTTTCAACAGTGGGGGTTGGACTTCATTGGAGAAATTAATCCTCCTTCAAGTGGTCAGCACCGATGGATCTTGACTGCAATATACTATTTCACCAAGTGGATAGAAGTTGTCCCCACCAGGAGTGCATCACACAAAGTAATTATCAACTTCCTGGAGGATATCATAGCCAGATTTGGTTGTCCCAACAGAATTGTCACTGATAATACTATTTATTTCAAGTCTGAACCTATGGTTAAGTTCTGTGAGCAAGTCAAGATTTCCCTAATTCACTCCACTCCCTATTATCCTCAAGGAAATGGACTGGAAGAATATTCCAATAAAAGTCTAATAAAACTCATTAAAATATTATTGGAAGACAATAAGAGGGCCTGGGATTCAAAGATAAAATTCTCTCTATGGGTTGTTCGAGTGACAACAAAGAAGTCCCTGGGTACCTCACCTTTTCAACTTGTTTATGGGATAAAGGCTATGTTTCCCAATCATCTCGATTTACCTGTAGTGAAATTCTTTCAATATCATGAAGGAGAGATAGACCATATGGTCAGAAGAATTCATCAAGTGGTAGAAGTGCAATAGGTCAGGGAGCAGGTAATGCACATAGCTCATAGTCATCAACAAAAGATCAAGTAGGCCTTTGACAGGAAGGTCAGGAAGGAGGTATTAGAGCTGGGAGATTTGGTGCTTAAGTGGGATGCACCCAGGCAGGATAGGGGCAAACACAACAAGTTTGATGCGCTCTGGATCGAGCCCTTCAAAATCTCTGAAGTATTCTTAAATAACACGTACAGGTTACAGGATTTGGAGGATGAACAAGTTTTTAATGTCCCAGTAAATGGGAATTTCCTGAAGAAATGTTTTATTTGAGCCCTAGATGGCTCCTCTGTTTTTGTAAATATTATTTTTTCTGTTTATTTTCGGTTTAATAAATCACTCCATATCCCAACAGAAGGCAACTAGAACTGTAGAAGGAGTTCTTAGAGCATCGCAGGGACAACTCTATCCCCCATGGAGCCTAATGTTAGCGCCAATTCTTGCAAGGGGGTGTTTCTCTCCGATTTTAGGCCCTTGGCGT
This sequence comes from Picea engelmannii, assembly GCA_009831015.1. Classification (NCBI taxonomy): domain Eukaryota; kingdom Viridiplantae; phylum Streptophyta; class Pinopsida; order Pinales; family Pinaceae; genus Picea; species Picea engelmannii. Next base: position 125,760 of record ML807770.1, read on the forward strand.
AAATGCATAGAAATGGGGTTTAAAAACCCATCAAACGTGTTTTATTCAAATGCCACAGTCATGAGCACTGAGTGCAACAAACAGAAAAGGTCCATTTCAGGTTTACAATCAAGCGAGCGAGCATTTTGTTTTCAACAACGAGGATCCACCGATGGAGTAGATCGACGGTCATCAGGTAAGATTGAGTCGCAAAGTTGCACAAGGTTTAGTGGATGGGATCATCTCTTATGGCCAAAGTCTTGAAATGATTATCTGTTTCACGATTTTGGCTACCAGGACTTCAAAGGATGAAGTGTTTCTCTTTTGCTGCAATTTGAAACCCCGAAACGCGAAATACGAAAAGCGTCTAGGAGCCATTTCAGGATTTCGGCTACCAGGACTTCAAAGAACGAAGGGTTTCTCTCCCACTGCATTTCGAAACCCCGAAACACAAAATGTGAAAAGTGCCCAGGAGCCATTTCAGAATTTCGGCTACTGGGATTTCAAAAGACACGAGGTCTCTCTCTTCCACTGCATTGAGAAACTCTGAAACACGAAATGTGAAAAGCGCCCAGGAGCCATTTTGACATTCCAGCTACCAGGATTTCAAAATACACGGGGTCTCTCTCTTCCACTGCATCGAGAAACTCTGAAACGCCAAATGCGAAAAGCGCCCAGGAGCCATTTCGACATTCCGACTACTGATATTTCAAAAGACACAGGATCTCTCTTTATGTATTCATTCTCAGCCACTCCCTGGAGAAGTAATTAATGAATATTGAGCAGGTGGTTGAGACCTCAGCTCAACTCATAAATGGAAGGTATGGGAGGCCTGGAGAAATCATCCCATGGTACCCTTGTATGTAGGTCCCTTTGCAAGAGCCATGTTGATTTAAGGTGCCATCTGACGAAGGAGTTCCATCCAGGTTTGACCAAGGAGCCTGCAAACGCTAATTTGTACTTTAATGTCTCAACTACCTTCTTGTTGTGAAGGTGGCAAATTTCTCTGAGTATATATACTCAGTTTTTGTATTTTTTTAAGCATGGATGGTAGAGCAGAGCTTCCGATTGTAAAGATTTAACGAGGCCTCTGGTTCATTGGTTATAGATTGATATTTGAGACTTCTTGTTTAATGGAAGCCAACATCTTCTTCTCCTTTTTTCCTCTGATTCTTAAGAGCCCAGGCATGGATGATCCAGTCGGGTGTTGTAATGACCATATAATGTATGCTTGATTATATTAGTTTTGCAACCTCTTAATTTTCTTGAAGTTTCTTAGATCTGAGAGGATCTCATATTTGTGACTTTTCCCTCTTTTAAAGGCTGCTGGAAGACCAGATGTCTAGAGAAGAATTTAATTCCTTTGTTTTTCCCTCCACTTACTGGCTTAAATTAGATCAAGACCTCACCTGTCTTAGCTGTTCCAGCTCAGTTTTCTGAGTTAGAATGATATTGTTCTGAGTTTACTTCCATTCATCACCCCTTATCAACAAAACATGACATTTAAACTGATGGGCATCAGGCTCACTCCTGCTACAGTCCAGGAGTGACTTCTGTCTCCAACAACTTCAATTGCTCAGTTGATGATCTGATTATGCCCACCAATTGTGTTGTCAAAAACTAAGCGAGATCCCCAAATGAAGGAGAGACATCAAGGGGTAATCAGACTTGTAGTGGTAGTCTAATAACCATTGAATGTTCCGAGGGTATCTCCAACTCTTCTTTCCCTGGGGATGGACCTTTCATTTGATGTGAAAGTCTCATCTTTAGGGTCGTTGGAAGTAGAGGGAGAACCTATGTCTTTGCTAGGAAAAGATACCACAATTATGTGCATTGTTGTGGATTCTGGAGTACTGTCTCCAACTCTTCTTTTAGGGATGTTTCACTTTTCCTTGATGTTGGTTGGGGTTTTTTCTAAACCATATGTTCTCCTACCCCTATTTGTAACAAAACTTATGGAGTCTCTCTCCTGATGATGGGAATCTCAACATTAACTGTTGAGAGAGGACTCTGGGTGCCTGGAACATGCGATATTGGAGAAAGTGGTAGGATTTCTTGTTTCTAACTCTCTACAGAAGGAAGAGTAATTGAAATGGATACTAAAAGAGCGACTGGCTGGATTAAGGATTCGGTGGTCAGCGTAATGGGTTATTTTACATTGTTAGTTGGGTTGGGGTTATCCAACTACATTGGCTCGAGGGATGTGGGTTGGGAGGGAACAATGGTCTCATGTGGTGGAGATGGGGCTTGTGGTGGTGATGGGGCTTGTTCAGTAATGACAGTTGTGTAGGTAGTGGTGTCTGGCTCGGGATCATCTGTGATGTTAATCACATTCTGGAAAACATGAGTGGTGGATCTGGTACGTGGTATAGTTGTGGATATTGGTTGCGGGTTCAATAATTTGATAGGGGAAATACATGTTCGTGGTTTCTTGGTTGAAACAGACCCTATGAACACAATATCTAGGATGTTGTTGAAATACTTCCTTGATAGAAAATCCTATTCTGGGAGCTGCGAAAACATAGGCAGTGTCCTCTTCTTCCACTCCACAGGTTCCTGATCCTCTTCATCTTTTGAGTTTGATGGCATTTGAACCTTCTTCTTCTTTTCTGTTGGGCTAGAACTCGGCCCCACTCCTTTGTCCTACCCCTTTTTCTTCAGGAGCTATGGTGGCAAGAGATAATGCATACCGGACATGCGTGGGTTGCGCTTAACACCGACCCATGACATGACTTCCTTGTCAAAGGCTTCTTCATCCAGATAGAAGGGTAATGACCTCGTGTGGAATTCCTTAGACTTCGTATGCCTCTGAAAAACAAAATTATAGTGGTGATTTATCCCAAATGCGATGTTTTAGGTGTTGAGATTCGACAGTTCTTGTGGTATGTGAAACCACTGAGTTGCGTCGATGCGCTGGTTGTACAACTTCAGGAACCTACATTGTTGAACTCCATATTCTGTGAGTCTAACCTTGAGTGCCAGGGATTGAACATCTTCGCTAGGTGACCCTTATCTACAGGTGACAATTTTATTCCTAAGGGAGATGTCCATTTACACATTATGAATGCTACTAATAGGTAGTCGTATGTAAAATTTCCACCTTTCTCCTGAGCTTCCTCACATGTGACTAGGAGTTCCTCTAGTAGGAAGTTTCACCAGTTGAACATAACTCCATTAACACAAAAGTATGCTACTCAAAGAACATCTAAGATGCATTTTCCCTTGTATTACGAGCACATAACCTTACTAGAGATCACATAGCAGGCTGTCTAGACCGTCTCTAGTAGAATTCATTCGATTTTGGTCGTACGTCCACCTCTTCATGTATGGTGTTTCTCATACAGGATGACTTCACCCTTCTTCTTCCCATCCTTACTTGGGCCTTGGAATCCTTTTGAGACATACGCACCCTCAAGGGATAGTCCGATGAGCTGGTGGATATCCTTGACATGAATCATATATATTCTAATGAGCCATAATCTCTTGTCATGCACCCGAATGATCAAAAACTTGGTGCACCGCGCAACCTCACAAGTAGTTCTGAAAAATGGTAGATCCCTAAGGTTCATGATGGTGGCATTGAACAGGTTAATGAATTATGGTTTTGACACAAAATTCATGCCTCCCATTGCATCGGGAGCCAAGTCCCAGAATACACTATTATTCATATGTGGAAACAATACTTGGTCCGTCAGGTTGAGGTCGAGGAGTTTTACTTTCTTGACATTTCCCTTGACATTGCCCATGATCTCGACCCGGGGATCACATGACTCATCTAGAATTTCCTCTTTTAGATATGAGCTCCAACCTTCTATTTCTCTTGGAATGTTGTCTCTATATTACTAGAAAACTAGATGGGATGATTTGGGCACAGGGTCGCGACTAGGGAGTAGGAGATTTCACAAGCGCGACGAGAGTGAAAATAATGAAAGATGAAGGATAAATGAGGTAAAAAATAAGTATAAATTGTGAGTTTGAAACGTATGATATGAAGGGAAACTGGAGAGCTCTTTAATTACTTCTAATGACACTCATCATTAAACCATAAATGAAATCTCAGTCTTAGGTGTCTGACGAGACTAATAAAGGGGTAAAATATTATAGGGAGATCCTGGCTTTAATCAACAGGCTGACAGGGATGTGGTTGACCTTAGCACTTACCATTTTAATGGTTGAGAATCCTGGTAGGGATATGGATGCAATGTACTTAGATCACACCTTTATGGCTTAATGAAAAATTTCTAACAAGTTACTATAGCTACCATAAAGGGTATGACTGGATGGGATGCGTGTGGCACATGGGTTGTGATATAGTTCAGATTCCCCCCCCGTAAAAAATGGGGTCCTCGTCATATTTAATGACTTCATATAATGTAATGGTGGATCTTCCCATCTTGTGCAGATGAGTAAGAAGTTCTGCACAAAATCACCGCTTAGACTGAAAAATAAGTATATTTTATGGTGCAACAATTCACACTCTGACATTATTAACTGGATTAAATAAATTACAAGAAATTAAAATCTAACTACGGTACATGCTCCCTTGGACTGGAGAAAAATTCCTTTGGCTCAATTATTAGAAATATAGGGTTTTAGGAGGGAACCATTCACCCATCCTAGTTGAAGGATACCATCCAGTTGCACTAGCTTGACTGCACCAGAGTGTTGGATTTCTGCAACTTTGAACGGACCCAACCAATGCATGTGTAACTTGGATGGATGCTTCTGATATAGACTATCTAGAGTAGTAATTTATCCCCTTGCATGAATCTTTTGGAATTAATATTATTACCATGCCAAGATTTATGTCTAGCTTTCTCAACTATCTGATGAAAATTTGCTAAAAATCCCACTTCCTCAAGTTCTTGCAAGTCTGCAATCCTCTATGCAACTAATTCATCATCTTTCATGTGTGTAGCATATGTTATATATATACTAGGGGTAATAAAATCTACAGGTAAAACAACTTCATTCCCATAAATGAACTGAAATGGAATATACATGTGTAGCTTCTTCGTGGTAGTCATGTAAGCCCACAAAACTATTGAAAATCTATCATCCCAGTCTTCCTTGTTTGCAAAACATAATTTTTTCAATCCTCGTTCCATAATTTTATTGAATTCCTCCACTATACCATTATCTTGTGGGTGGTATGGACTACTCTTATGGTGTTGAATAAGAAATTATATTGTCAACCTTGCGATTGTGCTGTTGATAAAGTGACTACCTTAATCGCTAGTTAGGCTTCTAGGACACCCAAACCGAGTGATGACGTTCTCGAAGATAAATATAGCAGTTATATCTATGGAACAGTATTGAACTGCCTCTGCTTTAGCCCATCTTGTGAGTTAATCCATTGCGGTAATGATGTATCTGGCCTTTGAATGCTTAGCGAACAAGTTGATGTTCCAATAAAATCAACCACCTGCTTCTCGAAATACCAAAGTGGTTTAACTGGCTAAAGGGGTAGTTCATCTCTGTGTGATGTCTTTCCTACTCTTTGACAGATGTCGCAAGATCTATCATACTCCTTAGTATCTTTAAATAACTTATCCCACCATGATCCATCTTGAAGTACCTTATGTGCAATAGATTTACCTCTAACATGTCCTCTCACAACTCCACTATGGCACTCCCACGGGATGTATTGTATTTCATGGTTCAAGACACATCTTTTGAGGATGTTTTCTAGCCCTAATTTATAATTTTTTCCTGCAATCAGTTGATAGTCTGCTGCACGAACCACCATATGTCACTTTTGGGTTGCAGATTAAGTTTATGGGCAGGTCCCTATACCGAGGAAGACAACAATGTCTTCAAGATACTCCAGGATTGCCTCAATTTGGAATAGTTCTGCATCTAGGAGCTGATCATTCATTCCTCCTCCACTTTCTCCTGATTCCAAGCTGGACAGGTGGTATGGACCTACATTGCATTTTCCTGGTTTGACAATTAGTTCAAATGAAAACTATTGAAAGAGCACTAGCCACCTGCAAATCCTTCCTTCAAGTACTGGTTTATTAACTAAGTACCTCAATGCAGAATGGTCAGTAAAAAACTTAAAATGAGAGCCTAAAAAGTAGTGTCTAAACTTTTTTAATGCATAAATCAAAGATAGACCTTCGCTTTTGGTAGTTGTGTAGTTGCGTCCGTCTTGTGAAAGTTTTTTGTTGGCAAAGTAGATAGGGTGGTCCATATTTCCTTCCTTTGGTTGCGCTAAAATGGATCTTAGGGAAATACATGATGCATCCACATGTACATGGAATTCAATTTCCCAATTGGGAAATATCAATATAGGTGCATAACTTAGTTTTGATTTGAGAATGTCGAATGATTTGTCACACTCTAGTGTCCACGAAAATAGTTCGAACTTCTTCAAGAATTTTTCTAGAGGTGTGGTGATAGTTGCATATCTTTTTATGAACCTACAGTAATATCCTGTATGTCCCAAGGAAGAGCGCAACAGTTTAGACATTGTAGGTGGAAACATGTACATGATGACCACAACTTTAGTCGGGTCTACTAGGACTCCTTTTCTGCATACAATATGGCCTAACAGATTTCCATGTGGTACACAGAAAATGCACTTCCTTAGATTCAAAGATATATGCAATTCACGACATCGGTCAAACATTAACTAGAGTATCCCTACATGGTAATTTAATAAGTTGTATACCGTCAAATAATCCATGTATATTTCTACAAACTTGTCGATGAACTCTCAAAATGTTGCTATCACAATACGAGAGAAAACTACAGGGGCATTCTTTAAGCCAAAGTGAATTGCATTGTATGTGAATGCTCCCCATTCAGTTATGAATGTGGTCTTCTTCTTGTCTTCCTCTATGATTCTGACTTGGTGATATCCTGAGAATCCATCTGTAAACAAATAAGATTCTTTTCCCGCAACCTGATCTAACACTTCATCATTGAAAGGTGTTGGAAACGGATCATGAACACATGAAAAATTCAGACTACTGTAGTCCACATAGACTCGAATGTCTTATGTATCTTTGTTACTCTGGATAATTATGGGGATAATCCACTCTACTTCTTCGATTGGGAAAATAATTCCTGTCGCGAGCATTTTTTCCACTTCCTTCTTGACCTTCTATTTTATTCTAGGATTAAGTCGGTATGGTCTGTGCTTCACAGGTCTTGAGTCGGTTTTCAAATCAATTTTCATTGGTCCCATGGCTCCTTTTATATCTTTCATTTCTGAGAACGTTTTCAAAAACAATTCCTCATACTCCCGTAACAAGTTGCATACTTCATTCATAGTTTTCTCATCCCAGTTATCTCCTATAGAAGCAATCTTAGGATTTTATGTAATCCCTATATTAACTTTCCGCAACTTTAGTGGATGGTTATAGGAGCTATAGGTGTGACTAGGTATAGTATCCTGAATCTCTCTAATGCCTTCCATTTATATAATGGTTAAGTTTCTAAGGTCTTCTAAGTCATCAGGTTTTTCCAGGTATTTCTCAACTTTACAACAAAGTACATGTATCTTATCAGTTTCAAAATCCAGACTAGAATGAAGCAAATGAACATGGTCAACACATACTACTAGCCTTGATCTCTTTTTCCAAATTTCAGTAAAAATAATTTCCTTTATTCTTTAAAGGACTGTGTTGAGCTCATGATACTTACTTGTAAAGGAGAAGTCCTTGCAAAATTGTTCTTGTAAGGTCTACCAACAATTTGTTTGTCTTCTAGTATCCTCATGTATATACCTAGATTTTTGGATTGGACCAACTTAATGGATAAATACCTAAACCCATAGGTGAGGGGGTACTTCTAAAACTCTCCACTGCTTTAAGAAATGCTAAATATGCACTTTAGGGTTAGACCGTCCATCGAACAGTTGTGCATCTTGAAAATCTATATTCATTTATTCTTTCAGTTGATCCCTAATTTGGAATCGACATTGGATGGCTTGTTTTTCATCTTCCCACTCCATAATCCAGGCTTTATGGGTGGTCCACCATCTAGTAGGGGTATCTTGAAAGGCTAAGTCAAGAACATAGATCCTTTGAGCTATTGATATTTTCTCTTCCATGATGGAAAGGAAACTATGTACCTCTGAGGTATCATCATATGTCAGGTGTTCTTTGACCTCGGTTCCAATCCACCTCGTTGCTCTAATAGTTTCACATATTCTTGAGAATCGTTCATAGGAGCCTTGCTGCCAACTGTCTAATGCTAATTCTGAATCCTCATCAACAGGTTGTATGATTCTCCAACTTACCGATCTATCTGTAGTGGGATTTATGTAATCTAGTATCATTCCTGTTATTATGGTGTATAATTGGTCAAGAGCATCTGACTTCATGTTGTGGTCCACTATTTTAGTGTATCTAGGCCCTAAACATGGATCTAGGGTCTGAACTACTTTTATCCCATTTTCTTCAAATGTCATGGTGTTGCGTTTTAGATCAATGATAACATAGTTTCCATATTCCCAATAAATTCTGAGTAAAGGAGGGTAGGGATCCTTATCTCCCATGATTTCAATTACTTCAAAATTGGTTGTGGTTTTAACTCCAACAACATCTATTTGCACATTTTCTAGCCTTACTACTGGGAAAATTCAATATTATTTTTCCTTTCTCAACTGGATGGGGGAATATACTAACTAATGTTTTCCCAATGCTTCCCAGGTTTTTTTGGGTAGGATGTTGACGTCAGATCCCAAATATAGCATGACATCTTTGATTTCAAAATCATCTAGCTAGGCTTCTAAAATAAATTATTTTCATGTTCACATCTTTCTTATTTGTATTCTATGGGTATTATTCTCAAGGAGGTTGGTCCTTACTATGGCTTTTGGGGTTCCCTCATTTCCCAATATTATGTACAGGTTGTTGCGCAAATTCTCCGCAATTTGGCCATCCCATAGGATATCAAAGAACAATTGAAACCAAAGATTGATTACACTTTGAGGCTTCTCGGGGTGTCTCATTGAAATTGTAGAGTTTCTAGGTTTCAATGGTGAGGTAGGCGCTTGCACAAGGTTAGGTTGATAGGATAATTTAGGGGGATTCTCCATTATTTATGGAGTGTGGATTCTCTTAAATATTTCTTTTGCATCTTTGAAAAAAAAAAATTGTTTAACATGGTCATACTTGTCATCCCCAATTCCCCATGTTAATCTTAGGTAGTTGTCCCCCAATTCCCCTTTTTCAGTTCTGATCTTATTATATTAGCTCCTCATTGAAGAACTTGATCTTCCCATTTCACGATCAGTTCTAGGCAGTCTTTGATTGCGTGCTCATTATTCTTGTAGTGAGAGCACCATGGTTGTCTTAGGTGAGGGTAGTCTCTGGCCAAGTGACCTTGTTCGTTGAAGTTGTAACATCGGCTCAACCCTCTTCCTCCATTTATTTCACCTCTGAATCCACCTCCAACCCCACCTCCCCATCCTCATCAAGGTCCTTGGGGGGTTTCGTTTATTATGAATGTTTTCTAGTCTAACCTGTCAGGAAGCACGTCCATCTCTCTACATTGATTTGTAGCATGTGTCGTGGATGCACAAAACTCATAATGTATTTTATTGGGTGTAGTCATGTACGTCTTCATAATAGGACACTTCCTTAGTGCATGCCCATGTGTCTGAAAAATATCACAAGACTCAGCTGACTGAGATGTTTGAGCGCCTAGGAAGGTATGGTGTAGCCCTAGTGTATGGAATGGTGGAGTCACATATACTTTCCCAACTCATCCCGTTGGCCTTGGAGAGGGTCCCATCAGATTGTGAGGAGGTCCCATTCCCCTCATGTGACAACACTCATTTTCAATATGTCCTTCTGTGTAGCATCATGTGCACCAGACCTGAGGTCGCTCTGGTCTTGGTATGGTTAATTCTTGAATATTCATCGTTAGCGTCGATATTTGTTCCTGAAGTTGCGATAAAGTTTTATCTACTAGAGGCCTTGCCATCCTCAGACTCCCTGGATAACCTTCCATGGCGTTGATATTCATCGACTATTCCAAGGAATCTGTTAATGTGGCTATCCATTGTTGTGTTAAAGGAATTCTTGTCAGAGGTAGTAATCCTTAGATTTACCATTCCCTCTGGTGATCCTTGTGAATTGGATGCGCTAACCTCCCAATAACATATTTAAATTTATGACTATACTCCCAGGCATATTCTCCTTCCCTTTGTTGAATCCCCCGCAACTCAGAGAGAGATTTTTGCTCTTATTGAGGTAGTTTAAATTTAGCGATGAATTTAAAATGAACTTGGCCAAGGGTGAATGCTTGTCCTTTCACCCCTGGTTCAATATCCTTCATGTAAAATTTGAGAGCATGACCCCTCAAGGTAGTCTAAAACTCTACTAACTTGTTTGCATCAAGATTCCCTCTGGATCTCCAGATGGCTTCACATAAGAACCAATGTTGCTCTACATCCTCATCCCCTTTAACCCATAATTCTGGATATCGGGTGATCGATCCTACCATATTTCAATCCATTGTGGGTGTCACATTTCCTATTATAAGGAAACCTAACGATCTTGGTTGCGATATGCCCGGGGATCCCAATATCCTCCTAGTGTTTACACTTAGAGACTATTTTTGGCTAACTGGATGTGATGGGCTAGAAATAACATAAGTAATCTATGTATAATTTACCATGGGTATAGAGGACACCTGGGGGATGAGTGACTCTTGGTTGGTTCCATGGAATTTTGAGCAGGTTTCTTTGATCCGGGGGATCTCATTTTCTTCCTCTTGAGCAACCTTATTTTCCTTATTCCTAATGTTTCTTGATATCGGGGATGAATCTTCTTGGTCTCCTGCAAGGTCTAGACCTACTTCTTCTTCCCTTTCTTCTACACACTCTTATTCTCATCCACCCACCTGGGGAATCCTTCCTTTCTGTGCTTCTCTCTACTATAATATTAGACTAGACAATATTTCTTGTCTTCTTACCTTCCTCAACTCTTCCTTCTTTCTTTCATCTGTTCCTCTTTATCTGATTTCTTTCTGCAGCACCTCACACTACTTCACTTCTTTCTTCACCTTTCCGCTCCACCACTTCTCAACTATGGTGGCTCTCCTTAAGGATCTCTCATATCTTGCGCTCTTTTCTTTATCTTCCCCCATCTATCAAAGAACCCTTCCTCCCTCTCAAGTCATGATCCTACCCCACAGTCACCCTACCTCAAACATAGGTGTTTACGCTGCCATCTTAGTCGAGGGAATAGTTATCATCCCATCCTCCATCAGGAATACTTTGATCCATAGGGGAATTTCCCTCAACAATATCCCCAATCCACCTTTCTTGAAAATTTCTTCAACTCGTGAAAAATATTGGTGATTCTCAGCTGTGAATTCAATGATATATCCCTCCAGAGTCGTGTTAACCCAGAAATCGACTCCTCACATAATCTGGTGATCCAACTGATGAACTGCTACAATATTCTTTGTATCCCAAGTTCAAGTCTTCTTGACACGTTCTTGGAATTATGGAGCTTCTTGGAGCCTATCTATCCAATGGAATAGTTCTTCCGGGAATTTTACCTAGAATATCTCATACTGGTCACTCGATCTCTTAGAATAAAAGACAAAATATCTTGTATCCTTATCGCTTTTACCTTGCAAATCCACTTCCTTCCATATAAAGGCATCACAATTTCATTCCCACTATTGTCGAATCTCATATATATAGATCCGTGGAAGAATTATCCTTACAAGTTCCCTTTTAACATAGGTCCCGACAATGGAACCATTTTGTTGGTGCAAAAGTGATCAGACCAGGGTCCTTCTCAAGTTACCAACAAAAGGTACCAAAATAGTCTAGATATTTGGCATTTTCATCTTCCCTAGAGGGAAGAAGTCTCACCCGAAGTGCAACCGATATGAGAAAGAAAGGGAAGGGTAAGGAGAATACTTGGACAAATATATGAGGTATCAAGATTCAGGTCAGTCTTGCATAAGATGGATTAAGCTTGTAGCATATCTAAACATTTCCTAACCGAGAATGAACAAGATAGAGTTGCGATGATATTCATAAGCATGCTATAACCAATTAAGTGGATCGGACATAAATATAATACAGAGTAACATTCAATACATTCTGAAGACTAAATACAAAGGATATATTCAAAATTTGGGTCACTAATTGTATTAACATATCAAGTTCTTATCACATCTTGAGTCACATATACAAGTTATCAGAGGATGCTTCGCAACAATTAGGAGACAATGTTATCTCAGTCCCTTGCTCTTTCCAGCTCTACAATAATACAAAATTCTATTACATTAACAGTTTGGTTCTTACCTATATCTCAAGACTCAGCTAAGATAACAACAGGAAGATAGCAACAATGACTCTAGAAACCATGAAAATCCCAACCCAACCTTAGTAACATATACCCTAACAACAACAACAACCTTTTATGATCATATCAGTATCATATATATAATATGATCTTGAGTTTTCTGGTTGAGAACCCGAGATTTCTCTCTTGTTCTTGATCTTGTTTCAAATTCTTTCCTCAAAAATGATGTTGCGTTGTCCTTCCAACTGCTTTCTATTTCTTCCTTTAGTCTGTTGTACATCTCCTCAACAGCTTGCACAACTTCTATTCATCAAAACGAAGGGCCCAACAAAACCTCCCATTCTTCATCCTTCATGGCCATCAACATCTTTTCTATTCAACCCAATGGTAGGAATAGATCCTTCTGATATAAATAATATTCCATCTGCATCTTCCATAATTGGTAGTTTTGGCCATTAAATTTCTTGACCCTAAACTTTCCATATTCCTCCATTTCTCCCACTCGAACTAGGAACCCTCTTTTGTTGTGAGTTACCTTTCTCTATGATACCAGTTGTTAAAAAAATAGGATCACAGAGAAATAAAATAAAAACAAATGTGGAAATAAAACACATAATATACACAATACAATGGAGACCCAGATATACTTGTTTCACCCAGTGTGGGCTACGTCCACCATAGAAATTGCCAAGTCGTTTATTTTTATTATCCAACAAAATGAAGGGATACAACCAATAGCACACCCTCTGCAACTTCCTCTTCTTTCTCTCATAGTCTCCTCTATCAAAATACAATATTCACAATGTTGCATAGTTGTAATACATTTTTCTCATAAAAGAGGGTTTCCTTATAGGGAAAAAAACCCTAACATAACTTCTACCATAAGATTTGTGACCTTATAATGAAATTTCCATATTTACTATGAAATTACTATATACATTTACAAGGCAATTTTTCCTTCGGGGGCCTACTTTCTCCCAGACCCCCCATCCGAGGGGATGAGCCCCCTGGACCCCGCAAGCGGGGAAAGCCCCCCACGTGGAGGGGTGTAAAATATTCCAAGGTGTACATTATTCATGGGGTATAAACATGGTTGAAAACAAATACCTCTAAATCAGGAAGATAATCAAGCTCCACAACCAACAAATCTTGGGAGATGATCATTCCTTATCAATTCTTGGGTAGCTTTGTGAGTCCTTGAACATATTTCCATCACCTTGGTTACTTCTTTATATTCTCTTTTCCCTATCCACTGGAAATGATATAGTGCATACATATTTGTTTTTCTAGTTGAGCTTTAGGGTCTATACAACTCAAGAGGTGCATCAAGATTATTCGCTATCCATGTATCAATGTCAACTATACCTTCACATATAGTGTTGTATTGTGTCAGCTTCATTTGTATCTGGTTGTTTTGGTCAATGACTATTGCAACAGTATCTTGGAAGAGGTGTAGATAAACATACATGTCTATGGTTTCATCCATAAATGCAGAACCAACCTTAGTTGTTTCCACGGGGTCTTCCCTGACATATCCTATGACAGGGACTTGAGTAACCACTGATATAGGGGCTCCTTCTGTCACTGGCAACTTTTAAACTCTTTCTTAGATACAATACTTTTATTGGTCAAAAAGGCTCATAGGGCCCGCGACCTAAACCATTGCTCATTGTCTCTATTTCTGTACCTATAGTGGAAGTTCCTGGGATATCCAAGTCCATCAGGTGTGTGTCACTATTTCTATTCTCTACATTATTCCTCTAAATTTCTTCTTCAACAACTTTATCCGCTGCTTCTTTTTCCGCCTTCTCCGCTAATTCTGTTGCTACTGTTGCCACTTCTTCCATCTCCTTTTCTTTTTCTACAACATATTTTGGATCGGCCTCAGCTTCATATTTCACTTCATCTTGATTTTTTGTTACTTTTTAGTGTCATTCTTATTTTTTAGCACATTCTCTTTGTCTCTTATCATTTTATCTACTAGCACTTATTCTTTGTATTCAATGAAATCTGAATGAGTTGAGACAGAGATGGGAGAAGATCATTGAAATTCATCTTTTTATACCTCTTTTCGGGTCGCTTCTCTTGCTGCTTCTTCATCAACACTCCTTCCTTTTGGTTGGACATGCTTGTTGAAAATGAATTCGTTGTAAGTTCTAGAATTTTGATGCACCTCCTCTTATTCCTATAATTCAATGGTGTATTCATATGGGAGCCTCATGCTATTTAAGTGCTCTTTGAAGATATTATTAGGGTCATTCCTCCTGAATATTTCCTCTCCAAAGTGGTAGAAAATTAATATGTCCACTTATGTTTGAGATTTCTTTGTTTTCGCAAAGAAATAGTTTCCAATCCATAGAGGCAGTGGAGGCCAAATTGCTTTCTTTGATCTATATAGAATTCCTCTGACACCATGTATGATATTTTGATATGCTACCTTCTGAAGCATAAGTTTGTCAGGAACGAACCCAGGGAGTAAGTGGGGTGGTTTCATCACACCATATATTCTTATATAGGTACCCTGCTCCATCAAATACTAGTCCCCAATCCTTATGACTGTTATGGATTTGTATGTCATACAAGGTGGGGAGGTGAAAAAGAAAAATTCATGTAAGAGGGAAAGGAAGTGATCACAATTTATTTGATATTATGTTCGGTATTTGTGCTCCCAAAGAACGTTTCAATAAATGTGGATTGCGACATCGACAGGAAACTAAATCCACCCCATATTTGGGTACTTTTGGGCCATACACATTATGTATAGGAGGTATGAGGACATATGGAAACTGGGAAAGGTTCCTGGTTGTGCTTGTGTAACTGCCGATATGGCATCTTTGAGATTTTCAGATAATATTTCTTCCCAGTTGAATGAAACTCCCACATCGACACAAAACTAAATCAGGGGAATGTATGATAGGGGGAAACTAGTTGCATATGTCTCCTTGTATAACCTACACAACATGGCCACCATATACTAGTAGTGTCTCATTAAATTGGTCATGGGGTACCGTCTCTTGGGCCTATACTTGAACTGCTTATCTGCCTTGTACCATCTAGGGAATAAATATTTTGGTGTAAGTTCCATCTCACTGAGGAGATGACCATCCAATATTTTCTTTCCATCTTCAATATGATAGTATTTATCCAAATCATCGGGATTGAGTGAAGTTATAGGTTATTTTATTGTATTGAAAATATATCATCTATTTATGTCTGTGTTCTTAAAAATCCATGAAATGGGGTTTGCGCAAGGGAATATTGTTGGATGTGCTTCCACCCTGAAAAATTACTGACTTTTTGATGTACCTGAATTCCTGGAGTTCATTTGGCTCTTCCTCCTCCACAGAGAAATTTGAATTCTTTAACATATAATACACTTCTCCCCATTTTAAGGTCTCTCCATCCTTCTCTAGAAGTCATGATGTATCATCATATATGGTCCCAAAAATTTCTACCTCTATTGTTTGTTGGGAGCTACTAGATAGCTCAACCCCTGTTTCTTTTGTTTCCATCTTCTTTCGTGGTGAAAGTTCTAAACCTGCAAAAAGGATAAATTTAGAGAATTGTATTTGAAATACAACTAAATGATCAAAAAATTATAAGAGTTACTAGAATTATCAAGACATATTAAGATTCTTTCTATAGATGTCATGTTGAAAATAACTTCTTTGATACATATCACAAGGGTTAGAACTAAATGTTCCGATAAAGGTCGCTAGAATGATGATCGTAAGAGTTATAGACAACTCCTATGATTTCATCGGAGGAGTTGGTAACAACTCCTCCGATGATATCAGAATAGTTTTTTCCAATTTCTCCTATATGTCATCGGAAGGAACTATCGCAAGTATCAAGGAGGTCAGAGCTCTTAAAAGTAACTCATCTACTCATATCAGAGGATTTGAAAGTAAATTCTTCAATATGATCATAGGATTTGTTTTCAATCACTCTGAGCTATGAAGAGGACATAATTCTAACTTTTCTGAATGCATCGAAGAAGTTTCTTTGGAAGCCTTTGGTTTTGAGTTAGGGATTTTTCGTGAGAATGGGAAAGAAATCTAGGGAAAAAGAATGACCAGTTTAAAGGAGCATGAGGAAAATATAGAACCCTATAGATAATGGTCTTGATGCTAAGGGAAATCGTTAGGGATTGTAAGGATTAAGTACAAGGGTTCAGAGAAGGTTCATCATGGTGAAGGAGAAGGGGCCAACTAATCATTCATTTTGTGGCAAGGAAAAAACTATGAGAAAAACGTAAGGTTGGAAAAGGGGGTGTGTTTCCAAGACAAAAGAGATGAGGAGCGAGGGAAAAAGACTATTGATCTAGGAAAATGGATAAAAACTATAAATAAACAAAGACATAATCCTAAACTTATAATAAAAGAGAGGTGAAGTGCTCTTACCTGGATTATGTTGCCACATGGTGAGTATGGATTGGTGATATCTTTTAACAGAGTTCAGTTCGACATGTTCAGCCTCAGGTTTCCTCGTTCACTTTAAAATGGTAGGATAAGAATAAACCTAACCCCTTTTTGTTTATATAGCCAAACAATCATTTATGATATTAAATGAGGTGGTTGGGGTTAGTCTGATTGGAGGGCCAACGAGAAAGTTATTCGATAAGTTTGGAATCTGAGAGAGTAACTCTCACGATGTGTTCGGAGGAGTTGAAATTAATGCCTTTGAACACATTGGAGGAGTTTCTCCCAACTCTTGTGATAACTTTGTGTATTGGAGAAAATGAAAGGAACTCTTCAGAACTATTCATAGGATTTTGAAGTAACTCCACTGATTTCAAATTTGGATTGTAACACCAAGTATTGATGACTTATGTTTTTCCAAGTGGAACATGAGTTATCAAAAGAAACTTGACATGGAGAGGGGGAATTATGGGGATTTCACTTAGGCTCAAAAGATAAGGGGCTCCATTTTTATGGAGGTAAGCAAGATCAAACAAAAAAATGGAGGGTTGTAGTGGTTGTCACAACAAATGGAGACACACTGGGAGAAACCTTGGATCTTTGCAAGATGATGTCTACACACAATTTAGGAAGAGTGCTCCATCATACAAAATCATAAGAGAGAATATATAGTTTCCATAAATTCCATATTGAAAAGACTGAGGTGGTTCCAAAAGGGGTGAGACCTTTTTCAATTAATAGATTTCTTTCAAATTGACATCCAATCACATGGTAAATGGATAGAAAGGAATATGTAGGTAGTATAATAGAAACAAAACATCAAGCATGTTGAGACTACAAGTCATAGTTCATTTCTCTGGTGTCTCTATGCTTCCAGTGAACATCCATGGACCCAACAGAGTCACCCTAGTGTCACAAGCCTTGCTCCACTACCAGCGAGTGCCCGTAGCCCCGATGAAGATACTTGCATGCCACATGTGATCCGAAAAGCTCTTCCCCAAGCCTTTAATTTTTATAATATTTGATTCTATTTTATTTAGAGAGATGGGTCGATGGGGGGATTCCAGTTAATATTTAAAGCCACTAGGGATGGAACATGTGATGGTGAGATCTTCTACCTTGATTATGGATGAGAAAACTTCTCGAGACACGAATCCTAGTCTACTATGAACATTTAATCTAGATCGTTTTAGTTTATCTCCTATAACATAGCAATCGGTTTTTCAATGCAATTTCTTGGCTCTTTGTTTTCCCACTGTCTCTTTGTATTGATAAACTATGTTCCTCCACAACATATTGACTTATGATAGTGAGTAAAGGGCTTACATGTATGGGGGGATATGTAGATTTTACATCATATTACATAGATGTTAGGCTATCTGCACTAGATGTGCTACATTTAGACATGTGACTCATGCTAAGTTGTGATAAATTCAAAGTTACAAAGGAAGTCATCAAGAATAATAAAGGAAAATTATAGTAATCAAACATATTAAGAAAACAAACCTAACTAAAGAAGAAAAATCAAATGAAAAATATTATCAGTATTTATTTATGTACAGGGGATCAACAATCTGAATGGATAATTGAAGTAGTGTTTGAGGATTTGGCCATTAACAGGGAGAGAGTCAATTTCTCCCTGGAGGTTCTATAATCTGAAATTTCCTTGGATAATATTTTCTTTTATGAGGTAGGGGCCAAGCCAAATATTTTGAAATTTTGAATGTTTCCCTTTATCTTCATGTGGCTTGTCCCATTTTAGAACTAAGTCCCGAACTTGGAACTCTTTCTCACCTATATATTTCTTATCAAACCAACATTTTACTATTTTCTGGTGAGCTTCAAACTTGATTTTGGTTTTGTCATGTATTTCCTCAAGGTTCAGCAAGGTATCAATATGAATTTGGATAACATGGAATTCTATGCCTCTAGATTGTTGTGTAACTTGTAGGGAAGATAGGTAGATGTTATAGGGTAGAACAACTTCTTTCCCATAAAAAATAATGTAAGGAGAAGTTTCAATGGAAGATTTGGGAGTGACATGATCCACCCATAGAAAATTTTGTAATGCACTCTGATCATTTATTTGGTGATAAACTACAATTCATTTAAGGATACAAAGGATGCACTTGTTTGTAGATTATGCTAATTTGTTTCCTTGGGGATAGTAATTGGTTGAGTATTTTAAAATAATCCCCTTTTCCAATACATACACAGATAATTTCAAGGATGAGAAGTAAGTAGAATTATCAAATAATAAAGAGTTAGGAATTCCAAACCTCGTGATAATGTGTTTCTCAAGAAACTTTATTACTATTTCCTCATTCAGTTTGACTAAAGGTATTGCTTCAATTCAACGTGTGAAATAATAAGTAGTTGTCAGAATATACCTTTGTTGCTTGGAATAATGAGAATTTATCTCACCAATGATATATAGGCCCCACTAATTTAAGGGTTCCTCTACTTCTATAGGTTGGAGAGGAAGAGGAAATTTACGTTCACTTCCCACAACTTTCTGACATGCTTCACAACTCCTTGAGTATGCATGAGCATCCTTGAAGAGTGTGTGCCAATAGTATCCTATTCTTAGTACTTTGTGGGCTATTGTGTCTCCTAAAAAATCACCACCATTTGGTCCATCATGCATATATATTAGGAAATTATTGGCATATTTTATTTCGAGGCATCTGAGTAACACTCCGTCGTAGTTATTTATTAACAAGATACCATGTAACAATTGATACTGTAGTGATTTCAGCCATAGTTCTCTTTTTTGCTTAACATTGAGATGGTATGGAGTAGTTCCATTGATCAAGATTTAGGATTGGAATGAACTAATTAACATACTGAATACAATAAACACATTGATATGAAGAAAAACACAGATATCCAATGAAAAATATCTTCTATTGAATAAATGAAATAGGATGAAACTGTAAAACTGCAGAATTGAAGCACTTGCTCGAATGGTGGTAGCTATCTCTGAGAAGAGATGTGGATTCTACATGCATCCGTCTGAGAATAATGATTACAATGAGGCTCCAGAGGCATTTCTGATATTACTCATGAATTTGAAAACCCTAGACATCCAAAAACCTAAACCTAGGAGGTGAAACACCAAACTTCATGTGGGCCCCTATGGGTAAGATGGTACCTGAACTTCCCAGGGTCGTAAATTTTTCATACGACCTTTGTCTTAGGTGCATGATATCCTGTTGGAAAATTATTTTAGAGAAATACACATTACACCATCAAATTCTAACTCAGTCTACAGTTTGACTGTGGCGAGCCAAAAAAACACTGTTTAGGGCTCCAAAATAGTTCTGGAAGTACAACAAGATGTGATGGCATGAAAACATACAAAATAATCCAGTTGTATTGGGTGAGAGGCCACCAGTATCCACCTGAAAGATTTCTAGGGATTTAAACAACCCCAAAGGTGTAGAACCCACAAAAAGAAGTACAAAAGAATGTGATGAACTAAAAAATGACAAGAGGAGTTAGTTGGAATAGGTGGGTGGCCACCAATATCCATCTCGAGCAACCATGTTGTAGATAATATCAAGATCATTGTAACACGATCCTTCAATGGATGGGACACATGGAACCCGTTGAGTATACATTGTAGGTTCATCTTCCCAACGATCTTCCTATTAATATTCAAAATCAACTCCTTGTGTCACTAATTTACACAATCCTTGACCCTTTACAACATTCGTTGGTTTGAATTTAAGGTCATACTCTTGTAGGGATTTCATCCAATTTTCTTATCTTTCACCCAATTCTTTTTGAACAAACAGAGACCTTACTTTTGGGTGTGGAACGATGAATTTAGTGTGATTTTTGAGGATATAAGGTTTGAACTATTTGATTTCTTTATGGACAAAAAAGGCTTGCTTGTCCACCGAAGGATAATTCAGTTCAACACCTTGTAACTCGGTGCTCATAAATATGATAGAGTATTCATCTCCTTGTTTATCATTTTGCGTGAGCACTGTTGCTAACGAGTGATCATATGCAAATGTGTATAGCATGAAATCTTTGGAGAAATCATGACTCCAAAGAGATGATGCGTTGACTATAGCATTTTTATTTTTTTCAAATGGTTCCTTCTCCAACAGTGTCCATTTGAACTACATGTCCTTTTTAATTATGTTTTGCAATGGTTTCACAATTTCAACAAAATCTGGAACAAATTTTCTTACGAAGTTGATTCTGTCGAAGAATGATTGCATGGACCTCTTGGTGTGTGGTGGAGAAATTTGTAGAATGGCTTTGGTTCTTTCTTGATCCACCAAAATCCCTTATTTATAAATAACGTTTCCTAATAAAATACCATATTAAACAACAAATATAGTTTTCTTTGGATTAAGATAAATCCCATATTTTTTGCACCGTTCAAAAATCTGTCTCAGATGTTTTGGGTGGTCTTCTCATTTTTTTATAATAAATGGTGATGTCATCAAGGTAAAACACCATGTCCCCAATATGTCTCCCCCACAGGACCTATATCATGTTCTCAAGCCTATTTGGGCCCAAGGTTCTCTCGTTGATCACAACCCTTTGGACTTAGTCTTTCCCTCTAAAGAGGTGATCTTGGAGGCAATGACTGGGCTAGATAGACCTTGGGATATATCTTATTTCTTATGTGAGCTCAGGAGAATAGAGGTAGGAGATTTTTTTACGACTATGAATGGAGATGCCCCTTGTCCTATTAACACTCTGGCTATGCAAATAATATATCCCGAGGGAAACATGTGTTATAGAAATATTTGCGTCACCCTATGCAAATTTTATCAGAAGGCCTTTTTCCATTTCCCTATGAAAACTTGAAGTCCCTTTTTGCAAATCACAGAGCTAAAAACAATATTTTTCAACATATATGCACCCTACCTGTTATACAACATGCATATACACATGTTGCACCACTACAACCCACATACATCGGGTTTTGTGCCCAGAATTAAAAAATGGTGTTGGGTGTCCATGTCACGTCACGTGATCCATGATCCTTGACCTTTCATATACTGGAAACGTTCTAACTCGACCATTCAGTTCCACTTGAAGGCTATAAATGTGTCAAATCCAAGCTATGGAAAAGAGGAGAAGAATTCAATTTTGAGAGAAAAGTTACTATGGAGAAATTATTCACTTCATATCGAGTCTGCATCCCTTTATCCTTTTAAGTTTGAACACATTGTTCAGCCCCAAAGCTCTTCCCTACTTGATTGACAACCTCATTGTCTCTCTTATATGAGCTTGCCTTTGGTGGAGGATTGAAGTGGTGGAGGCCCGACTGGAAGGGACTTAGTTTCTCGGTTCTGAACCATGCCGACATAGAATTTTCTAATTCATTCACTTCTGCTGATTACATTTTAACAGAAATACTCTTTTCTCGTCCAATTAATGTCTTGCAAATATTTGAATTATTATTCCATCGGCATATTTGTTATGAACATTGATGGATTATGATATGGAATTCTCTAACATTATATATTATCACCATACATTTGTGTTTCTTGGTTGTTGAGGACAAGTTGTAGGTGTATTTCTTTGATTCAAATGCTCAACGATGGACTTCATCGAACGTCTAGATGAGGTAGGATATTTATCTTGTCTTGTTAGCATATTTGTTTGTATAACATACCTGAGAATATAGTTGATTTATGGAGTCATTTCCATCTGTTGTGGTTTTCCCCTAGCCATAGAGAGATTTTCCTCATAAAAACATGGAAATTATTGAAAAAATGATTCCTATCAATATCTCCAAAACCCTTGGCATCGTGGAAAATGTCTTCATCAGAGCGGATTGATCTCCCGAAGAGATTCAAATCTACACTAAATTGTTTAAATAATTCCATGATGTTTTTTCCTAGTCTTATGAGGAGATGCCATGCATAGACCCACATATTATTGAGCACGAGGTAACGACTTATATTGATGTCAAACCTGTCCCACAGAAGATTCGATTAATCAATCTGCAAAATAAGCGGTGATAAAGGCTGAAGTAGAGAAACTTATTAAATCTAGTTTCATCTACCTCATGCAATTGATGGAATGGGTATCGAACTCGATTCCAGTCAACAAGAAGCAAGGTACAATTCGTGTATGTATGGATTTTCACGACTTGAAAAAAGATTTCCTGAAAGACAATTTTCCAACACCATTTATTGATCAGAGCGTCGATGAATGTGTGGGTTGTGAGGTATTTTATTTCATGGATGGTTTTTCTAGGTATATTCAAATTCAGATCAAGCCCAAGGACCAACATAAAATAGATTTTATTTGTCCTTGGGGTACATTCACATATCAAAAAATTCCTTTTGGCTTAAAGAATGTTGGAGCTACTTTTCCAGCGGGCCATGTCATTTTACTTTCACGACCTCAAACACATAGTCAAGGCGTATCTCAATGATTTGGAATCATGTTCTCATAATAGATCTGATCATCCCGCCCATTTACGACTAATATTTGAGAGGTGTCTCTACTACCAGATTTGCTTGAATCTAAACAAGTGCAGTGTTTGTGTCACATCGGTATGCTTATTGGGTTTCATCGTGTCAACAAGAGGGATCATGTTTGATCCTATAAAGTTTGAGGAAATAGTTCAATTTCCTCTCATACGCACAATTCCCCGACTTCAGAGTCTACAAGGGAAATAAAATTTTCTTCGAATAATTATTGCTAATTATCCCGAGATAACTAAAGGGTTCCTACGTATTTTGAAAAAAGGGGTCCCATTCTATTGGGATGAAGCAACTCAACACTCTTTTGAGCGTTGAAACACACCATGACATCTACCCCTCTACTTAGTCCTCCTGATTATGGTAAGGATTTATTGTTGTCTTTGGCTGTCATAGAGTCTACAATTTGCATGGTCTTGGTCCAAGAGGATGACACACTCGAAGAGAAAATTATCTATTATCTTAGTTGAGGCCTAGTTGGACCAGAGCTCAACTACTCACATGCTGAGAAACTCTCTTTGGTAGATGTTCATGCTATTCAATGGTTCTGTCACTATATATTACTTCACAAGACCACTATTGTAGTCATCATCAACCCCTTTCAATATGTGTTAACATGACGGGTCATCGACGAAAAAGTCAATCGAAGAATAGTTATCCTGCAAGAGTTTGACATGGATTTCATTTTGGAGAAATCTAAAAAGTGCTTGGTCTTTGCGGAATTAATCTCGAAACTTCGAGTCAAAAGTGGTGATATTTCTCCCAAAGAGTCACCAGTTAACGGACATATTTTTCTGATCGCATATTTGGAGCAATGGTATGGAGATATACTTGTATATCTTCAAACTTTGAAGTGGCCTGCTTCTGCTTCTCATGATAAGTATAGATTATTATAACACCAAGTGAAAAACTATATCATCCTCAATGACACTTTGTATTGTCAAAGGGTGGATTGTGCTCTTTGATGATGTCTTACTCACGAAGAAGCAGAGATTGTTTTGAACGACTACCACACAGGAGCATGTGGTGATCATCTGTCTAGGTTGGAAACAACCCAAAATATTCATCGTGAAGGATACTAYTGTATCTCATTAATAAAAAATTGTGTTGAGGCGCTCAAGAAGTGTCACCCATGCTAGATATTCTCTCGGAAGATGCGGGCACACCCAACTCCTATGTTTCCATTTATTGTTGTCGGTCCCATCACCAAGTGAGGGATTGATTTCACTACATGTCACCTAGTTTATGCTAGGGGTCATCACTATATCATCATAGCAGTAGACTACTTTACTAAGTGGGTCAAAGCTATTCTGACATTTGACAATGATGGGGAAATTGCTGCCATGTTCATTTTTAACCATATCATAGCTAGGTTAAATATCCCGAAGGAGATTGTCACTGACTTTTGGCAACAGGCCGAAGTGGGAAGAAGGATGATTGTGGGGAAAGAAAGCCTGCAGAAAGTAAAGCAACAGATGGAAGGAAATGCAACATGTGCGCATTCAAGAAAGCATGCACAAGGAAAGCGACAACGGGATGTAGGAACAACACACGCACATGGGAGGAATACCTAAGGTCGGTACGGTTAGGGTTTTGGTAATGAATTGTAATGGTTGAAGAGACAAATATGTATAAATACTGATACTGAGGTATTGTGGAAGAGTTATGTATTTTTGATGGATTTTGTAGTTGTTCCAATTTAGTTAGTAGTTGGATTTACATTATCGTAGCCATGTATGAGTTGATGCAATATGTAATGTTTTGGTATGAACTATTTTGTAAGATGTTGAGCTAGAGGAGAGGAGAGAAGGTAGATCTTGAGGATTAGATCACAGGATGAGGAGCCTGGTGTGGTCTATTTCACCTCATATAGATCTTACCCATTTGAGGAGAATTCTAAGCGTGCGATGTTGTAGATGTAGAACTACCATAATAAAAGGGCCAAGAGCCAAAAAAAATTGGACGTTGTTAGCATTGGAAGTCACCTCTCAATTGCTGCAAAGGTAAGCCCAATACCGATCAGTGTGTATATCACAATGAATAGTTTAAAGGATGGTCTAATGGATGCAGTCTCAAGATTATATCTCTTTAACTCAGAAAACTGGGCTGGAATGCACAGGCAAGTGAGGTCTCAATCTAACTTCATTCAATAAGTTATAGCAATGGTGAGTAGGGGGAAGAACTTTGAGAAGAATTAAGAAGTCTGTTATGGACATCTAGTCTTCCAGCAACTTAAAGAGGAAAAAATCCAAAGACAAGATCCGCTTGGTTAAGGATTTCAAGGAACTAAATGAATTTATTACTGAATTGAAATCAAACATACATCACAATTCAATAATAACAACTTGACTGGATCATCCATGCCCGATTAATTTAGCGTAAGGGGAAAAAAAATCACAAGAAACTGATTAAAACTAGTCGTGATGCCACTATGATCAAACCTACATCAGAAGAACACAACTACCCTCGACTGGATCATCCATGCCCGAGTGTCTTAATACATCTGGTACAATGAGATGAAAGGGAATTGACTTACATTAACAAGAAGTCTCAAATACAAGTAAATAACCAGAGAACCAAAGGCTTCATTAAAGCTTTACAAATCGGGAGCTTACCTCAACCATCGACCATAACAAAAAATGAGAATGACTCCTATATACTCAGAGAAAAACCCCAGAAGTGTGCTCGAGTCTTTTTGTTGAAGTCATTACGTATACATGCTTCCTGATAGACTATGCATGCAGTCTCCTGTCAGAAGCGATCTCTTGTCAGACGTAATCGTGTTTCAGGAAGGTTCTGCAGCTGAGTCAACTTGTTGATAGTTCTTTCTTGGGATTTTCATTTATGTTGGAAACGATGTTCAACCACCAACAACGAACCTTAATAATTGCTTCATCAGGATTGAGAAGGCCTAAGTCAACTCTGCACCTATAAGACATGGAATCCTTATCTTTTTTCTATCTAGGTCGGAGCCAGATGCTTGCGGGGAATCCTGACAGAGGAATGTGGCTACTCATGAAGTGAGAGACAGGTGTGAGGGAGTGAAAGTGATAGGGGAGTGGCCACTTGTCGACCTGGGATAGGGAACTAGATGCACATGCGCATATCGAGGCCATGAAAAGTGGTTTGATTCTTCCACACTTTTGGGCCCGATGTGTGTCTCTAACTGACACGTATTAGCTTCACAAAATTGTGGTTTCATCCCCAGCCCGCCCTACAAATTTTATCGACCTCGCATGTTGGGACCTCGATATGATCGACGACCTTCAATATAGAGCGCTCATATCTGATATTCCCAAATCTACACACCTCTTAGCTCAGCATGCTAAATGGTCACATTGACCCCGATGAACTTAGGATAAGCGCCATTTAGTGGGTGTTTAGCCTCTTTCTTCACCTTTTTTCACCTAGAGGCCAAAACCAAGGGAAAAACACCCCCCTGTAGAGACATGTGATAAAATTCAGCTCCATGGGAGATAGAGTCCTTCCCGTGAGGCTCTAAGATCTCCTTTGCAGCTCCAGTCGCATTCTGTTGGGTTGTGGAGTCACCCATAAAACCAAAAATGAAAAAGAAAAAGAATATTTATAAAGACATGGGAGCCACTTATGTCTCAAATAAAGAACTTCCTCATAAAATGCCCATTTACAGGGCCACCAAAAACTTCATCATCCTCTAAATTCTTCAACTTATAAGTGTTGTTTGGAAATGCTTCAGAAATCTTGAACGAACCGATCCAAAGGGCCTCAAATTTTCCATGTTTGCCTCTATCCTGTTTGGGAGCATCCCACTTAAGTACTAGATATCCCATTCGAAACTCTTCCTTTGTTCTCTTCCTATCAAAATATTTCTTGATCTTCTTCTATGGTCATGCGCTTTGTCAATCGCTTGCTCTCTAGTCTATTGGACTTCTACCAGTGGATGAATTATTATGATCATATCATTAGGTTCTCCTTGGTAGTCCTGAAAGAATTTTGCCATGGGTAGGGTGAGATGGGAAGGAAAAATTTCTTTAGTCTCATATACAATTTGGAAAGGAGAGATACCTAGGGACCTTTTTTTTGTCACTCGATCAACCCACAAGGAAAAATTGAGCTTTGAATCCCATGCTTTCTTGTTTTCCTCTATTAGTCTTTTGATGATATTTTTCAAGATTTTGTTAGAGGTCTCTGCTAATACATTGCCTTGAGGGTAGTAGGGGGTAGAGTGGATTAATGAAATTCTAAACTACTCACAAAACTTGATCAATGGTTCATCCTTGAAGGATGCAGCATTATCAGTGATGATTCTGTTCGGACAACCAAACCTTGCCATACTATCTTCAAGAAAACCAATGATCAGTTTATGAGAAGCACTCCTTGTGGGAATAACTTCTATCCACTTGGTGAAATAATTTGTTTCAGTTAATATCCACCTGTGTTGACCACTTGAAACAGGATGAATTTCCCCAATGAAGTCTAGGCCCCACTGTTGAAAGGGTCCTGAAGATACCACAAGCTTCAATTGTAGATACTTGAGCTGCTGCTTTCCAGAGAATTTCTGACATTTGATGCAAGCTCTAACTTTTGCATAGACATCGGTGAATAAAGTAGGCCAAACATACCCAGCACTGAGAATTTTATAGGTCGTGGTTCTCCATAAATGATGTCCCCCACAAAGGATGTCATGAAAATCAAACATAATCTTTTGGGCCTCCTGTGGGTCTAAACATCTCAGAAGCACACCTAAAGGGTCTTTCCAGTACAAGACCTGGTCAATAAGGAAATATCTGATTTCTTTGATCTTTAACTATCTTTCCTTGCTCTTCCCCATTCCATATGGAGGTCGCAACTGTTGTAGAAAATATATAATGTCTTTATAATAGGTGCATTCTACCAATGGAGGGTCGTCCTGAGGGATTTTTTCAGGCACTTTAGCCTGCTGACTTTCTGAGAAAGTGTTGATGAAGTTAACCCCCAAAGTTTTATAATTAGATTCATCCAATAGCTTGGCTAAACCTTGGCCTTTAATTAGTTTGGTGGGCTTTATTTCTAGATTAAACTCAAGGATTTTGGCAATCTACTTACTCCTTCTTCCATCTATGTCAAGCTGAATGAGAATGTCCTTCACAGTAGCTTAAGGGACATATGCAATAACCCTTGAATGAAAAACATAGATTCTAAAATCCTTGAGGGATTTCACCAATGCAAAGGCCTATTTCTCCATGATGTCATATTTCACCTCTGCATATCTTAGTGCTTTTCTAAAAAATGAAATATGATGCTCTATCCCTTCAACATTTTTCTGCAATAAAACAACTGCCATGGTATCAAAAGAAGCAAAAAAAAAAATCAGAAAATCCTTGGAGTAATTCGGACTGATAAGCATAGGTGCCTCAATCAAGGCCTTCTTAATATGATTGAAGGATTCTCTGGACTCAACAATCCACTTTATTTCACTCCCATTTTTTAGCATGGTTGTGATATGCTTCACCAATTCAACAAAATTTGAAACAAACCTTCTTAGAAAATTGATTTTTCCCAGGAAAGACTGGACTTCCTTCTTGGATCTAGGAAGTGACAAGGTTTGAATATCTTCCACCCTACTTGAATCAATTATGACCCCCTCATCTAATACTATGTGTCCCAACAATTTTCCCTCTTTCATGGAAAACAATGATTTCTTGGGATTTAAGGAGGGACCAAACCTTCTTCATTTCAAGGAGACTTTCCTCAGATGACAACAATGCTCTTTATCAGATCCGGAAAAGACTGTTATGACATCCAGATAGATGACCACACAATTATCCTTCTCCCTAATGAAGGTGATGTCCATAGCTCGCTAAAAGGTTGCTCATGCGTTCATTAATCCAAAGGGAATTTTGGCATACATGATTGTGCCTCAAGGAGTGGTGAAGGTTGTATTTTATTTGTCTTCAGGCAGAACATAGATTTGATTGTAACTAGAAAATACACCAATCATGGAAATCCCAGATGCACCTGTTACCCTCTCTAATATGTGTTCCATCTTTGGCAGCGGGTAGTTGTTCTTCTTGGAGATTCTGTTCAGGTTCCTGAAATCGACACAGAGTATGATTTATCCACTCTTATTTCTCACTAGGACCAGGTTGGCCACCCACTCAGAATATCTCAAAGGCACAATAATCTGAGCATCGAAAAGATTCTTCACCTCCATTTCCATAATAGGTAGTAAGATAGGATTTATCTGTCTTAACTTCTGCCTAAATGGTTTGGCTTCTTCCTTCAATGGGATGTTGTGTTCAATGAAAATGGTGTCATATGTTCTGAGGTCTTCGTAGGTCCAAGAAAACACATCAGAAAATTATTTTAATAGCTCAATATACTCGTCCCTCTACTCCTTTGACAAGTTGTTAGACAACATGACAAATTTTGGATCCTCCTCTGTTCCAATATTGCACTCAGCTACATCAACATTATCATTTGATATTTTACCTTTTACTTCCACATCATTTCTGTCAAATAACCTTTCCAGGGGGATCAGTCCCTTTGGGATGTGATTGTTGGGCAGCTGAACAATATGATGATCAAAAATATTTTTCAGAAAAACATCAACATGAGGATCTATGTTAGAACCAAGATCTTGATCGATGTGTAATAAAAAAAACTCATCCACAACTTCTAGGAATATTGTGATTTCAAGATCATCCTCAAACACCTTCCAATGCTTGACATTGTTAGGTATAGAGGGCCTATATTTTACTTCTAACTCATACCTAATCTTGGGTGGCAGAGGAACTCTGAAATTGCTTGCTGAAACAACCAAAGATTCAGCCATGACATTCTCTTCTCTTGGAATAAATGAAATGTTGAAAGCCAAGAAAAAACTGTCAATGAGGTGCCATAATTCATTTCTGCAACTTCTGAGCTAAGGGTGTTTGGACTGATAAATATTTCTAATCCGTTGGAAAATCAACTCAGCATATCCAAACACTGTTATCTCTTTAATCCCCATATCTTTTGCAACCCTCAAACCCAATAAAAGAGCTTCATATTATGCCACATTATTGGTAGCTTCAAATTCTAACTTGTATGACAGAGATATAATTTCTTGAAAAGGTGAAACAAGGACCATCCCAACACCAACACCCTCCCTAGAAGAGGCTCCATCAAAGAACATTTTCCAAACAGAGTTAATCAGAGGAGAATCTTCACAGAGATTAAGGGACGGTTTTTTGATTTCAAGAGGAGGTTCATGGACATTAGTGAGCTGCAATAAGCTAGATCCCAAATCAATATCAAGGGAAATGATAGGATGATTGGTGGGGTCTGCTTCATCACTAATAATATAGGCCAGCTAAGCTTCTCTGTACAGTCCCGAGTCTTCTATTATCCCCCCCAAACACAAGAATAGTATCATATGTGAGGTCCATCTACAATTTTTCCCCAAGCCATTTTATCCAAGATTTTGACAATAACATGCCAAACTTTGGGGGAACATCAACCACTACAATATCCATGACCACACTTTTCATGGGAAACTCAAACAAGGTCACAACCATATCTTTGATGACCCCAAGACATTGCACCCTCCTTGAATCAGAAGAATACAAATCATGGTATGATTTGGTGACTTCCAGTCCTAGTTCTTCCATGACAGTTTTGGGCATGAGATTATGAGAGGCTCCTGAATCCATTAGACAATTATGCAAAACCTTATCATGTATGTTCATTGATGTTTATAAGGGAGGGGATGACTAATCTCTATATTCTACCATGGGACGTAAGATGACTGTTGGTTTTTCATCTTGCAAATTGATTGAGTCTGTGAGATGATTCGAGGGTTCAGGAAACAACAACTTAGATAGTGATATCCTAAAGTTCTCATGCTTGACCAGCTCTGAAAGGGGGAAAGGAATCCTAATCTTCTGAATTTCATGCTCAAAGTTAAAATAGGAGGGGGGCTTCAAAATTTATTACCTCTAGGATGGGACCTTTGGCTACTGGTGGGAGGTTATGTGTTTTCTTCTCCTTGTTGTTGCTTGCTACATCATTGGCAAACTTTTCTTCTCTGGTAGGATACTCAAGAACATCAAGATTTACTCCTTTCTTTTTGGACATGAGGTTGTATCTATTTGGGTTGTTTCTGGCCTTATCCCCCTTTCTCATCTCATTTAATTGGTTGTCCATGAGAGACTCCTCGTATTATGATTGAGTTAAGTGAGGAGAAGATGATGTATATTCAAGACAATGAATTTCTGGATCGAGGTCTTCTTCCTCTCGCCCTCATCTATAACAAGGTTATTTTGAAGAGGGGTTTGTATTTTATGATCGTCCTTATCTCTATTCCAAGACTCTCTTTGCATAATCTGAGGACCATTGTTATTCGAACTCTTGAATTTTCCTCTGTTAACAACATTTTGAGGATTTATGTATGTCTGCTTCCCCTCTAACTCCAACCTTTCCATTCTGGATGAAAGTGATTTTATTAACTTCGTTACTTCATCCATTTGAGGGGGGAGGGGGGGAATAACTGGAGGTTGAGGCTAAATATATTCCTCTTCCTCTATCTCTATGAGCCTTATTATTGAGTCGGTCCATTGCCAATATATTAGACTATACTTCCAAGGCTGCATCTTGCATATGAGCCAAGGAGGTATCTCTTCTCTCTCTTAACAGGAGGCATAAGTCAGGATCAAAATCACTAACATAGGTAATTTTGGCAGAGGCCTCAGTAGGCTTTATCTCAACATGGATCTTATTGTACATTTTGTTGAATATTTTGGAGAATTCAGAGACAAACTCTCCCTCTTTTCTCTTCAGGAGCCTGAACTTTGTGATATAATACATGAAGTCCTTTTTATCTCCCCATTGTCTCAAGAAGATATCATCTAAAGCCTCAATCCCATCAATGGATCCAGGAGTTAGGGCCCTGAACCACTTTCTGGCTTCACCATAACTACTGTGGAAAAAACTCCTCATCTACACATCTTCATTTCCTATGACATAGTTATCAACATAAATATAAAAATTTGCAAGGTGCTCCTCTGCAGTGATATCTCCCTCCCATATGAACTTAGGCAATTGCTTAAGGTAGCCACTAACTGGGAGGGAATTAAGAGGTTGATTAAAAATGAGAGGGGCATATCTGGCACCTACTATAGCGTCCATTCTATTTCTGGGGGGATTAGCTCCTGCCATTGGAGTGTGAATAGGAGGAGAACTAGGAGGGGATGGAGTTTGGACAAGGGAGATTGGGGGTGTGATTCTAGGAAAAAAGGGAAACAACTGAGGATCTGGAGAAAAGGTGTAATATCCCTCGACCGAACCCAATTTCAAATGTAATATAAATACACTTAAGATGTTGAGTTGTTTTGACCCCATTTGGTAATGCACATCATGTGGCATAGTGTGCGCATGAACTGCTCATTAAAATCATGTAATATGCACATCACAAGATACCACGCGCAGTAACTAAGGTGCACACAATATGGAGGACAATGAGCCTCGTGTATATGATATGTATTATAGGATGGTGATCCAGTTATTATAATCTGGGATGCTTATGTTTTGGTATTAGGTCGAAACTCTTAGATTTCAAGGGCCAATGCGCCTACTTTGTACATGACTCAAGATTAATATAAATACATCGATGCACATAGAACGACCATGATAAAAGATATGAGTTACTGAACTTCACCAGTTAGGGAAAGGGAGTGCCAAAAGTCAAGGGAATATTATATTGATATTCCTAAAACGTAAAGTATGGATAATTATTTTGTCCTAAGTTCTAAAGTTGGAGACAAGTGGACCAAAGTAACTTCCGATATGACAAGTGTCAAGTTGGGGAAATGCATTCATATCATGGGGGACTTATCTCATTTGGGTGATCTTTTCCACGGGGGGATTTTTCGAGACCAGAGATTGACCATCATTCTCACCATCGCTTTTCATGAAGAGTTCACAGTGATTCATGTACACACTCAGTTATCCAATCAATGATCCCATGAACATTTTCACTCACGCATTATGTTACCCTTGAGACAACCATTTCACCATTTCCAGAACCTGTTCCCATACCTCCTTTTGGTTTGCATACCTGGTTAGCTTGGAGTGGGATTGAAGAAGTGGATTGTCAGACCCGTGAGTATTTCTCTGAGCGAGAGAATTATTGGGGATTGATTCCCGAAGGTGTTAAACTGCAGCTACAACGCTTTGAGAATTATGGTCCAACCTTTTTTTAAAGCCCTGGAAGGAAAGTGGGGCAGCCAAGGGATTATTGAGTAGAGAAGAGGCACACTTCCTTGGGTGGGACAGGCATGTGGGGAATGAGAGGTTGTAGGCTGTTAGTTGAGTGAGCACCTGAGACGAAGTCTTTCCTATTGTACTTGAGCCTTAGACTGGATATGATCCCTCTACCCTGGGTGGAGTTCAGTCCCAGCTCGGGGGTGACTCAATGTTGAGAGTGATGAAAAGTGTAGTCTATGGCTGGGAGGTTCGTGGATGGTCTGTAAGCAGTTGGTGACAATCTTTCTAAGATAAGTACCAATTGTATGATAAAATGATATGTTGTTTTTTTATTTACATGCCTATGTTACGATTTTAGCATATATGTGATTATGATTGCTTGTGTGCTTATGGGTAATTTCCTGTAAATGCTTCATATCTGTAGTTACTGTTATTTCCATATAAAAGTCGTATGTCACAAAAAGAAAATTGTTTTTTAACTTTAAAGCTTCCACAATAATGTTGTATGTATATGTTTTAGCTACATGTAGTTTAAAGAGTAAATATAGGTGGCATAACTTAGTTGATTACTGAGAATGTTACCGACTAGTGTCAGAGCATGAGTGGGTTCTTTAGAGTGGTGCACTTCAGCCTGAGGTTGGCCGGGGGAATGTTACAAATTGGTATCAGAGCTCCAGTTCAACACTGAGCTTGGATGGGCCAGAGGGGTACAGTTGAAGTGAATATTCATATAAAAGTAACTTTGAAGTGACCAGAATTGGAATCACGGAGTGTCCTTGGAAAATGTTGGTGTACTGGCGTGTGTGGTAAATTTTGGTACTGCACGGGAAAACGTTGGCGTTCCAGTGTGCGCGGTAAATTATGGCGCCACGAGGAATATTATTATGTGTATATGCATGCGCTAAATTTAACCTTGCGTGGTGAGCACACACATAGTAAGGTGCACATGGGGTGCGCAAGTATTGCTTAACGTAGAGGAGTTTGGTTGGTACGCGCATAAGTATGAGTATAAGTTGTGTTGCGATAGTGTATTAAGTATTATGCCCAGATAATTGGGCGCGATGGAATATGTTGAACTTGACACGATACATGCATAGAACAAAAATGCATGTGGAATATCGGTGCGCGGTATCGAAACTGTGCACAATGGGTATTGGCGCACAATGTCGGAGTAGTGTGCACAAGTAGTCGATGTGACGAAGAAGAAATGCACAACAAATTTAGGTGCGCGGAAAAGCGTTTTACCTTGTGATATTTCTATGCACGTTAAATATAAATGAACAGGTCAAATTTTAGTGCGCACAAAGTCGCTTGGAAGGCGATGAGTCTGAGTTTAAATTGCATATTAATAAAAGAAAAAGAAACACACAACTGCATCGATGCATTAATTAATTAAAAATAATTTTGAACTTTAATTTCCTCCGATTTAGACAGATGAAAATAAAATATAAGATTACAAGAAAAACTCACTATAAAAGAGAACAAGATTCATAACATCACCAGTTAGAAATTGTAATAAAACAGTCTAAAATCCGTTTATGTATTTGTATAATCGTAATAATTACAAATTACAAAAAGAGGATGACAACAGTTAGCCTGCTGAAAAAGGGTCGTTTAAAAACATGCCTATCAACTCTGGTACTCTTTACCTCCTCTACCGACTGTTCAAAATTCACTGAGAGATGCTTATTTTAGTTGAAGATTTACTTCATCTTAGCAATCTCTGACTTTAAAGAAGAGTCTAACCAAACCAATTGATTCTCTCCAACACTTTCGATTGCTTCAGTTGTAGATTCCTCCTTCTTCTGCCACTTGCTCCTTTTCTTCTTAGCAGCTGGCTTATTGATGACTAAATCCTTTATAGTGGGATTCAACCTGGTTTCCAATCGCGAGTCTATAGCCGGATCTGTGTGGAACTTAGTTGTTAAAATGTGCACAAGGACCCTTTCCTCCTTACTTGCAAGAAAGTTTAGCATGTTGCTCGAATAACCAGTCTCACTCGACTTAGCCTTGTTCATGTATCTCAGGTTGGGGATACCGAAATGTGTCTTTACAGAGAACAGGAAGTTGAATAGTTTGGAGATTACTTCAATTATGGATACACATATATCTTTATACTTGGGGAATGGTAATTATAGAACTCCATTTATGAAGCACAGTCGGATTACGTACAAGAGCGTTGGGTTGCAATACTTGGCCAATCCATTTTGAATGATTAGCTTTTGAGTTCGTTACATGGAGGTGTTCATATGACATCACATGGCTCTGAAGTACTGAACAAGTGAAGCAGGGTGATCCGACTAGCCATCTCCCACTCTACAAGTGGTGGATTTGACATATTGAGACACGTGATACTGCTTGTTGGCAAAAGTGGTTTCGTCAAACCACCTTCTTTCTCAATTGTATCTCTGAAGGCACTGCATGTCTGTGTTTTCAAGACTTGGGTATTATCTATATTTTCCATGGTGATAACACCAGGAAATTGGGAGAGATAATTCTGATGTGTATATAGGATCAAAACATGCTTAATTCCCATGAATTGTTGAGATTTAGTCTGATAAGTTGTGATGGCTACATGTTTTGTAGAATTAACAACAGCTCGATCAGATCAGACTAGCATGGAGTCCATAAGAATGGAAGAAGAACAGGGGAATTACAATCAACAAAATGAGAGCAGAGGGGTGGATTCCATTTGGGCATGGAAGGAACGAACTCCAACATACATGGATAAGAAAGGAATGAAGATATGAATATGGCTGAGACCATTAAGAATTTGCAGAAGGATGTCCAAAGCCATAAAGCTGATAATGAAAGGCTTATGAAAGCCAAAGAGTAGCAGGATGACTTCAACAAAAAGATATTGGAGGGTTTGAACATAATAGAACATAAATTGGTTAAGGAGAGTGATTCAAGTAAATATGAGAGTCACCAATATTCAGAGGATAAAGGGAAAGTAAAAAGTGCTAGTAGACATCACCATCATTCCCAAAGACATTCCAATAAGAGAGCAGGAAACAACTCCAGTCTATCCCCTGTCAGAAGGTATAAGAGATCTGGGGTGGATGAGTTGCAAGGAGAAATGAACAAAATCAAACCTCCTACATTTGATGATGAGCACAAAAGGATGAAGATGCAGAAACATGATTGCTAGGCATGAGGAAATGTTTTCAATTGCATAATTATTCTTCTCATGCAGAAGGTAGAATCACTATCTATCAACTCAAAGGAAAGGCCTCCATGTGGTGGGATCAACTTGTGTAGGTGCAACACATTGTAGAGAAAAGTGTTACTTGGAAGGAATTCAAGAATTATTTTGAGAAGAAGTACTTAACTAAAAGGTACTATGACAAGAAAATGAAAGATTTATTTGAACTTAAGCTTGGAAGTACGACCATAGATGAATATGAGAGAAGGTTTCTGGAACTGCTGAAGTATGTCTCTTTCATCAAGGATGAGACAGTCAATATTCAAAGGTATTTAAGTGGATTTCCATCATTCATTAGTGAAAAAATATAGTATGATGATCCCAACACATTAGAAGAGACCATAAGGAAAT
Source organism: Picea engelmannii (assembly GCA_009831015.1). Classification (NCBI taxonomy): domain Eukaryota; kingdom Viridiplantae; phylum Streptophyta; class Pinopsida; order Pinales; family Pinaceae; genus Picea; species Picea engelmannii. The sequence continues at coordinate 162,670 of ML807770.1, forward strand.
GATGCAAGAGCATCGTATAAAGCCCAAGTGCTTTCCTAAAACCAAAGAGACATCTGGACGCGCAGATGCAATTAAATACGTTTGTGTGGAAATGTTGTGAATTCCAAAATATGCAACATTAATGAAATGGATAGGAGGAAAGTGTAGTCGCATTTATATCGTGAAGATCCAAAACTGATTTTGGAGCGTATGTTCCTATCCGCGGATGTAATAGGAATTTAAGTCTGTTTAATGCAAGTAGGTGGATTTAATTTAATAAATTAGACAGTTTTAGAAGCGTAGGAGGGGAAACGGGTCATAGACACCCTAACCTTGTATCATTGTATGATTATTCAAAATTCATAAGTTGTAGAGCTGCAAAGAAGAATATAGGAGAAAAAAGAATTTTATGCATTTTAGTTGTTATTTTCCATGTACAGGAGCACTGGAATTAATAGAAGTAAGCTTTGATTCCAATATATGTGTTTGTTATGGTTGTTGGAACCACCTGTTAAATGGTATGTTGCAGACTTGTTTGCATTCTCTGTATGCATTTTTCTTCAATGCTATATGTGTGTGTATGCTTTAGAATTCTACATTGAATGTTTGAATTCTGGATAAGGGGAGAATGGGTTTCAATTTCTTCTCTTTCTTAGAACTCCTACAAAGAGTGCAATGGAGGGTCCACAAGGAGTGCATTGACCAGGCTCTGAGTTTCATCTCATAACTCTCAGAGGAGATTCAAATTGTGTCTTTACAGGCAAGAGTGCTAGCAGAGCACAGAGCCGTGAAAAGTGTGCGCAGGCTGGGAGAAGGGAACAAATTACTTCAAACTCACAGGGGAGTTGAAGAATTCTCTATTGCAAAGAGTGCATAGAACCAAAGACCCAAATAACTAGAGGTTATTTGAAAACTTTCCGCAAGGAGTGCGTGTAGGGACCCTTTCGGAAGCCTTGAGTTCACAAGCGAAATCTCAGAAGGGATAGAACCTATGAAATGTTCAAAGGGAGGTGGAGGTTGAAATCGTCTTGTAGAATTCAAGTTCAGGAGGGATGACACCAAGTAATTTGGCCAGAAGTCCTTGAGAAGTTGAAAATGGATGGTGGAGTCACTTCAAGGAGAATTGCCAAAGTTCCATGGACCGTTGGATCTGATAGACCAATAGAGGGATTGAGACTGAGTGTCTTGCAAAACCCATAAGTTCAAGAGGAGTGGTGACCATTAGATCCTGATCAACGAAAACTGTTGATATCATATGTGAATTCTCTTATTGGAGTTCAGAGAATGGAGTGACCACGGTTTGGGTCAAGTGTTGTGGATTTCCGATTGGCAAAATCCCGATAAAACGAGGTTCATTGGATCAAGAGAGGCACACAGATCTCGATCTCGTCGAAGGAACGATTTCAGAGTCAGAGATTTGTAGAGGGAGAGGAACAATTGTTCACCATTCTCTCATGTTGCAAAAGTTGAAGACTCGTGCGAACAGGTGGCAAGGACCCACTCTTTAAGCAGAGTAAACAATGGTGATAGGTGGCATGCGCCCGTCGCTTGGGTGGAGTCAACCTTCATTGACATATCGTGTTTCAGGTATTTTCAAGGGAAGAGCACAAGAGGTTGGTGCTCCAACTCGTGAAGTCATGAGTTGCGAAAGGTGCTTGCATTAAGGCTTGGTTGTGGTCACATTGGAAAAGGGGATGAAGAATGGGCTTACACCTTAAGCCATTTTCAATTTCACATTTTGGATATTGCCAAGAGATGTGGCATTGCATTCGAAGTGACCAACTTGCGAGAGTCAAAATCCTTTGTGGGTTTACACAAGGAGTTCAGTTAACCCTTGTCATGGTTTAGAGAAGATCCTACATGGATCTCAGCCTGAGGGAAGGAGGTATTAGATCCCAGAACAAATTCTTTACTTTCTACAATAGAGAGAAAAGAGGAATTTTATAGCCATGCCGTCGAGAAGAAGAGAAAGGCCCATACCTGATCCAGCAGTGGAAAGATAAATTCATGAATTACATGCTAGACTTGATGCTATGGAGACAACACAGAGGAAAATAATTGTCGTTGGGGATATCAGCAAAGATGAAAGTGAAAATGAAGCTGAAAATGAAGGAGAAGAAGTTGCAGTTGAATATGATGCAGAAGAACACCTATTCAGGGATGTTGCAAGGATAGGTGCTAGGGAAAAAATGGACATTCCAATGTACGAAGGAAACCTAGATGTTGAATAGCTTCTAGACTGGATTAGAGCTCTAGACAAACACTTCGATTATGAGGATGTCGAGGAAGACAAGAAAGTCAAACATGTTGTTACTAGACTTAAAGGGAATGCAACACTGTGGTGGGATGAACTGCAGGCTAACAAACGTTGCAAGGAAAAGCAGAAAATCAAGAGCTGGGATAGAATGGTTGCAAAAATGAACGCCAAGTTTATACCCAAGGATTATGAAATAAATCTGTTTCGGAGGATGTAGAATTTAAGACAGAAGATGATGTCAGTGAAAGAATACATTGAAGAGTTCTATAGGATAAACATCAGAGAAGGTCATCGAGAAAGTGATGATTTGAAAGTTGCCAGGTATATGAATGGTCTACGATATGAAATTTGGGACGATATGAGTATGATGATCATCCGAACCGTAGAATATGCTTATTAGATGGCTCTAAAAGCTGAAGAGAATCTGAGGTGAAAGAAAGGTCAAAGAGGTCGAGGCAGAAGTCAAATTAGAGGCAAGACAATTGCTCAGGATAGAACTCAGAAGCCTAAAGAAGAGGGGAATAAACCTCAACCTCAATTTGAGAGAGGAGGAAGCTCACAGGGGAGGTTGTATGCTGATAGAAATACTTTTCCTCGAGCCAGAGGAAGAGGAAGAGGCAGAGGAAGTGAAGTGAAATGCTTTGTCTGTGGAAAAATTAGACATAAATCCTACGAGTGTCCATATAGGAAGAAATATGGTGGTGAAACTCACATTGTCAAAGATCAAGGACAAAATGTTGAGGCAGAGGACACCGAGGGTAGAAGATCTTTGATGATGCAGAAAGTTCTCTTGAAACCAGAAAAGGAGCCAGAGAACCCATCCCAAAGAAACAATCTATTTCAGACTGCTTGCAAAACTAAAGACAGGGTATGCAAGGTCATAGTGGACAACGGTAGCACAGATAATCTTGTATCTATGGAAATGGTAGAAAAGATGGAGCTGGAGAGTATTGTGCATCCAAGCCCATACAAAGTTTCGTGGCTACAAAAAGGACATCAGGTAAATGTCACTAAATGGTGTTTAGTTGAATTTAAAATAGGAGGATATAAAGATGAGGTATTATGTGATGTCATTCCCATGGATGTTTGTCATCTATTGCTGGGTAGACCATGGAAATATGATAGAAATGTGGTTCATGATGGGAAAAGGAACACATACACTCTAGAAAAAAAATGGTAGGATGCACATGTTGCTGCCTATTAAGGATAAAGAAGTGGTACTAGAGGTGAGCAACATTTTACTTCTCATGAGTGGGAAGGAAATTCTTAAGGAAATCAATAATAAGGAAGACACACAATTCATTTTGGTTAGGAATCCCAGAATTGTTTTGAACAACACTAGGATAGATGATTTACCAGAAGAAATACAGGAGTTGCTGGAAGAATTTGCTGATATAGTAGTGGAAGAACTACCTTGTACATTGCCACCTATCAGGAGTATAAGCCATCATATTGATCTTATACCTAGAGCTAGTTTACCGAACAAAGTAGTGTATCGGTTGACAACACAGTAAAATGAAGAAGTTAAGAGACAGGTCTAGGATTTGATGGACAAAGGATTGATTCGAGAAAGCTTGAGTCCATGCACTGTTTCGATAGTGCTCATCCCAAAGAAGGATGGTGGCTAGAGAATGTGTATTGACTCAAGGGAAATCAACAAAATTACCATCAGGTACAGGTTCCCTTGCCAAGGATAGATGACTTGATGGATTGCTTGAGTGGAGATTTTTTTTTTTCAAAGATTGATTTGAAAAGCGGATATCATCAGATTAGAATGAGAGAAGGTGATGAATGGAAGACAACATTCAAGATGAATGAAGGGTTGTATGAATGTATTTTCATGCCATTTGTCTTGATGAATGCACCCAGTACTTTCATGAGGTTGATGAATGAAGTCCTGAAGAATTTCATCAGGAAATTCGTCATTGTATATCTTGACGATATATTAATTTTCAGCAAAACTGAAGCAAAGCATTTGAAGCATTTAGCTGCAATGATGAGAAGGTTACAACAATAGAAATTGTTGATCAACATGAAGAAATCGTCATTTATGAGGACACAACTCATTTATTTGGGTTTTGTTATCTCTGCAAATGAATTGAAAATGGATCTAGAAAAGATAAAGGCAATTAAGGATTGGCCATCCCTGAAGAGCGTGTTTGAAGTTCAAAGATTCCATGGTTTGGCTAGTTTCTACAGGAAATTCATCCGAAACTTCAGTGGAATTAGCACACTAATGATGGATACAGTGAAGAAAAGACATAAATATTTTCACTGGACAGAGGAAACGGAGAAGAGCTTCAACCTGCTGAAGAAGAAGATCATTGAGCAATCAATTCTGGTTTTTCCAGATTTTAGCAAGACATTCTAGGTCAGGTGTGACGCGAGTGGATTTTCCATTGGAGCAGTCTTGAGACAAGACAACAGACCGGTAGCGTATTTCAGTGAAAAACTGAATGAAGCAAATATTAAGTACTCTACGTATGACAAGGAATTCTACGCAGTCATACAAGCACTGAAGAAATGGAGGCACTATTTGGTTCCAAAAGAATTCATTTTATACAACGATAATCACGCTTTGCAATTCGTGACTCGACAAGAGAAGTTGAACCAAAAACATGCTAAATGGGTGGAATACATGCATAATTTTACTTTTGTGATTAACCATATTTCTAGAACTGCTAACAAAGTTGCTGACACTTTGAGCAAGAAATGTTTGCTTATGCAAGAATTTAGAGTTAAGACTTTGGGTTTTGATAACCTCAAATAAATGTATGGGGATGATCTGGATTTCAAAGAGGCACATGAGGCATATGAGAATCCAATTCTCAGGGACAGAAGCCAATGGACAGAATACATGATCCATGATGGACTATTGTTCAGGGGAAATCAACTATGTATTATGAAATGCTCCATGAGGGAGAATTTGCTAAAGGAAAAGAACAACAGAGGATTGGCTGGACACTTCAGTCATGAAAAAATGTTCTCAAAGTTGAATGGCTCATATTACTGGCTAGGGATGAGGACATATGTGAAGAAATTTTTGGACGGGTGCAAAATTTGTCAACACACGAAGGGAAAAAGGTAGAACGCAAAATTATATCAACCATTACCCATACCCGAAAGGTCGTGGGATGTACTGAGCATGGATTTCATATTAGGACTGCCAAGGACACAAAGGGGATATGATTCAATCATTGTAGTGGTATATAGATTCTCAAATATGGCACATTTCATACCATGTCAGAAAACCAGTGATGCAACTCGTATTGCGAACCTGTTTTTCAAAGAAGTCGTTAGACTTCAAAACTTTCCAAGGAATATCGTTTCTTATCGAGGTACCAAGTTCATAGGACATTTCTGGAGGACCTTATGGAAGAATCTGGGGACAAACTTGTCTTTTATCTCAGTGTATCATCCTCAGACATATGGACAGACAAAGGTCGTGAACAAGAGCTTGGGAGATTTGTTAAGGAGCTTAGAGACTGAACACCACAGTCAATGGGATCAAATTCTGTGACAGGTGGAATTCACTTACAATGATTCACTTAATAGAAGCACAGGGCAGAGTCCATTCCAAATTGTATATGGAATGCAACCAAGGGGAGTCTCTGAATTGAAAGATCCAGGACAAGATGAATTCAGGAGTGCTAGTGCAGAGGACTTTGCAGAAGGAATGTGTAAGGTCTCTGTCCCCACAGAGCCTTACAAAACACAAGATAAAATATTGAATAAAAACATATTATATCCTGTACAATTTATTCATAACCTATAATCATTTACTATTCAGCATAAATTAGATTTATTAACAACATGTAAATAAGGTTATGTAACAACCACATATTCACCACATATTCATGAGAATACATAAATAAAAATACCTCTGTCTGATGCTAAATTCCCGCTCTTAGGTTGTCCTCTCTATTGCTCTGTCCAAACTCTGCCCAAAACCGATTCTTCCTCCCTGCCAGCTAGGAAAAGAGCCTGTCCGACTCCCTAGATCCAAGATTCTGTGAGGATTCCTGGCCCCCGAGCCCAAAACTCCCAGCAACATGGTGCACCCCTGTAACAATCCACCGAAACTCTCCAGACCAAACTAGAAAATACCCCACAAAAAATACAGTCCTTCCCTCTCAATAATCCTTCCTCCTCCAAAATTTCATAATCCTCTCCCGAAGGCCTCTGCCCCCCTCATATCCCCCATTCACCGCCTCCTCCTTCATTTAATGCCACCCAACTTATCCCTCCATTTACTACCTTATCCCTCCATTCAATACTCTATCCCCTATCATACGTAAAGTTTTATAATAATGAATTAAAAGTTATTAAGTATTTAATTATTTATCCTAAACATTAAATGTGTTAATCAATCAATTAATCAATTAATCAATATATATTAAACAATAGATAATAATTGATTAATTAATTAATATTATTAATAATTAATCATTACTTAACTAATACACATTAGGACAGTTAATTATTAATTATTATACTTGATAAACCTTAAGAAATTATTTAACTAGGGTTGTTACAGAATGAAGGAGCTTCATAGCAGAATCAAGGAGTGATTGCAGAGTTCAAGTCAAGAGTACAAGCGTAGAGCAGATCAACACAGGCGAGAACTTCGATTTGAAGATGGTGATTTGATTCTTGCACATTTGAGGAAGGAAAGGTTCTCAAGGGGAACATACAACAAGTTGAAGATGAATAAAATTGGAGCGTGCAAGGTCATAAGAAAATTTGGGGCAAACGCGTATGAGATTGAATTACCCGATGGGGTCGAAATCTCACCGATATTCAATGTCATGGATTTGTACCCTTATAGAGCTGAAGAAGCAGGAGTGAAAGGGTGAACATGAATAAATTCCATGGATGAAACAAATGCCTGTAGATGAAAATTCACAGATGGAAAGCATAATTGACAAGAGGATTAGCAGAAAGACCAGGAGAAAAGAGTATTTTGAATACTTGGTCAAGTGGAAAGGACATCCAGTTGAAGATGCCAGTTGGGAGGATGAAGCGAAAATTCAAAATCATGTACAAACAGTGAAGGAACTCATGAACATGAGTTCATGAAAATTTTCAAGTGAGGGAGTATGATGCAGGAGCATCATATAAAGCCCAAGTGCATGCCTAAAACCAAGGAGATAGTTGGACACGCAGATGCAATTAAATATGTTTTTTTTGAAACGTTGTGAATTCCAAAATCTACAACATTAATGAAATGGATAGGAGGAAAGTGCAATCGCATTTATATCATGAATATCCAAAACTAATTTTGGAGCGTATGTTCCTATCCACGGATGTAATAGGAATTTAAGTCTTTTTAATGTAAGTAGGTGGATTTAATTTAATAGATTGGACAATTTTAGAAGCGTAGGAGGGAAAACGGGTCATAGACACCCTCACCTTGTATCATTGTATGATTATTCAGAATTCATAAGTTGTGGAGCTGCAGAGAAGAATATAGGAGAACAAATAATTTTATGCATTTTAGTTGTTATTTTCCATGTACGAGAGCATTAGAATTAATATAAGTAAGCCTTGATTCCAATCTATGTGTTTGTTATGGTTGCTGGAACCACCTGTTAAATGGTATGTTGCAGAATTGTTTGCATTCTTTGTATGCATTTTTCTTCAATGCTATATGTGTGTGTATGCTCTAGAATTCTATGTTGAATGTTTGAATTCTGGATAAGGGGAGAATGAGTTTTAGTTGTTTCTCTTTCTAAAAAATCCTGCAGAGAGTGTAGTGGAGGGTCTGCAAGGAGTGCATCGACCAGGCTCTGAGTTTCATCTCATAACTCTCAGAGGAGAGTCAAATTGTGTCTTTACAAGCAAGAGTGCTAGCAGATCACAGAGACATGCAAAGTGTGCGCAGGCTGGGAGAAGGGAACGAATGACTTCAAACTCATAGGGGAGTGGAAGCATTTTGTGTTGCAAAGAGTGCATAGAGACAAAGACCCAAATAACCAGAGGTTATTTGAAAACTTGCCGCAAGGAGTGCGTGCAGGGACCCTTTTGGAAGCCTTGAGTTCACAAGAGAAAGCTCAGAAGGGATAGAATCTTTGAATTGTTCAAAGGGTGGTGGAGGTCAAAATCGTCTCACAGAAGTCAAGTTCAGGAGGGAGGATGCCAAGTCATTTGGCCAAAAGTCCTTGAGAAGTTGAAAACAGACGGTGGAGTCACTTCAAGGAGAAGTGTCAAAATTCCATGGATCGTTGGATCTGATAGACCAACAGAGGGATTAAGACTAAGTGTCTTGCAACACCCATAAGTTCAGGAGGAGTGGTGACCATTAGATCTAGAGCAACGAATACCATTGATATCATATGTGAATTCATGTATCGAAGTTTGGAGAATGGAGTGACCAATGGTTTGGGTCTAGTGTTGTGGATTTCCGATTGGTGAAATCCCGATACAACAAGGGTCATTGGATCTAGAGAGACACACAACCATCGATCTCATTGAAGGAACGATTTTGGAGTCAGGGATTTGTAGAGGGAGAGGAAAGGTTGTTCACCATTCTCTCAAGTTGTGAAAGCCAAAGACTTGTGCGAACAGGTGGCAAGGACCCACTCTGTAAGTGGAGTAAACAATGGTGACAAGTGGTGTGCACCCGTCGCTTGGGTGGAGTCAACCTTCGTTGACATATTGCGTTTTAGGGATTTGCAAGGGAAGAGCACGAGAGGTTGGTGCTCGAAATCATGAAGTCGTGAGTTGAGAAAGGTGCTTGTGTTAAGGCTTGGCTGTGGTCACATTGAAAAAGGGGATGAAGAAGGGGCTTACACCTTAAGCCATTTGCAATTTCACGTTTCGGCTATTTCCAAGAGCCGTGACATTGCATTCAAGGTGCCCAACTTGAGAGACCCAAAATCCTTTCTAGGTTTACACAAGGAGTTCAGTTAACCCTTGTCATGGTTTAGAGAAGATCCTGCACGGATCTCAGCCTGAGGGCAGGAGGTTTGCACCAAGAAATCTAAATTCTTATATGATCAGCAAAAAGAAAAGACAACTTTCTATAAAGCTTGGGAAGACAATAAGAAATTCAAGATGGATTAGAGGAAGAAGGGAGCTAATCCACTGTTCTTTAGAAATAATCCACAAGGGCATAAAACACATAAAGAACCCAAAGTGATTGAAACAAGAAGTCAAGGTCCAAGACAACCACCTATGCAATGTTGGGGTTGTAAAGGGGACGATAGGTTCAAAGATTGTCCTCACAGAGGTGAAAAAAGTAGGGTTGTTCACAATGTACAATGGGCTGAGACAATAGAGGACATGGGCAAATATGTGCCAAGGATTTATGCAGTCCTAGACAAAAATAAAGTAGAGTATCATTCCCACATGATTGAAGTGGAATGTATGATCAAAAACCAAACCCTTTCTATTTTAATTGATTCAGGAGCTAGTCATAGTTATATAGACCCTAAGATGGTGGAAAGTTTGAAATTTCCAAGAAGCAAGCATGGGAAATTCTGGTTGGTGCAACTAGATACAGGAGCCAAAAGAAAATTTAATGAGATGGTTAAGTCATGCCTCATAGACATGAATGGACTGAACACCAAGTTGGATTTGAACATATTTCCTTTAGGTTCGTATGAATGTCTAATTGGGATGGATTGGTTGGAACAACACCACACTCTCTTAGATTGTCACAACAAAGCATTTACTTGCCTAGATGAGGAAGGGAAACTAAGGAAGGTATAGGGAATTCCTAGGGCAGTAACCATTAGAGAAATTTCAGCATTGCAGCTGAAGAAATGTTACAGAAAAGGATGTCAAATATTTGCGGCTCATTTGGAAGAGACACCTAAAGATAAGGTGCCAAATTTGGAAGATTATTTAGTCCTGGAAGATTTTGAGGATGTGTTCAAGGAGGTACCCGGACTACCCCCAAGGAGAGACATTGATTTCTCTATAAATTTTATGCCTGGAGAAGCACCAGTATCAAAGACTCCTTACAGAATGAGTACACCAGAATTGAAGGAGTTGCAAATGCATCTTGAAGAACTTCTAAAGAAGGGGTATATACGCCCAAGCATGTCACCTTAGGGTGCCCCATTCTTGTTTGTGAGAAAGAAGGATGGAACACTAAGGTTGTGCATTGGCTTCAGACAGTTGAATAAAGTGATTGTTAAGAACAAGTATCCTCCACCAAGGATTGATTACCTCTTTGATCAATTGAAGGATGCAAAGATATTTTTAAAGATAGATCTCAGATCAGGATACCATCAGGTAAGAATTAAAGAAGAATATATTAGCAAGACCACATTCAGGACAAGGTATGGTAATTATGAGTTCACAGTGGTACCATTTGGGTTGTCAAATGCACTAGTTGTTTTCATGTGCTTAATTAATGGTGTTTTCGGAGAGTATTTGGACAAGTTTGTCATTGTCTTTTTGGATGAAATTCTTATATATTCCAAGTTAGAGGAAGAGCATGAACATCATTTGAGGATGGTGTTGCAAGTATTAAGGGAACAACAGTTATATGCCAAATTGAGCAAGTGCTCATTTTATCATAAACAAATTCATTATTTGGGGCATATTATTTCAAAGGATGGGATATCAGTGGATCCTGAGAAGATAGAGGCCATTAGAGAATGACATCACCGAAGAATTTGACAGAGGTGAGATCATTCATGGGTCTTGCAGGTTACTGTAGAAGATTTATTGAAGGATTCTTGAATATTGCACATCTAATCACTTCCTTGCAAAGAAAGGGAGTGAAGTTTCAGTGGGCACTGGATTTTGAAAGAAGTTTCCAACACTTGAAAAAATGATTGACAAGTGCTCCAATATTAAGGATCACAAACCCAGAATAAGACTTCATTGTATGCACTGATGCATGTAATGAAGGACTTGGTGGAGTCCTCAGTCAAAATGGGTTTGTCATATGTTACGAATCAAGGAAGTTGAAGGATCATGAAAGAAACTATGCCACTCACGATTTGGAGTTGGAAGACATAGTGCATGCCTTGAGGAAATGGAGACACTACCTCATGGGAAAGAAGTTTGAGCTAAGAATAGACCACAATGGTCTGAAATATTTATTTGATCAACCAAATCTAAATGCTAGACAAAGCAGATGGTTAGAGTTTCTAAGCGAATATGATTTTGATATAAATCATATGAAAGGGAAGGAGAATAAAGTGGCTGATGCACTCAGTAGGAAGGTGCATGAGTTACATACTTCAGCCATTATCATGTACCAAGCTGATGTTAAAAGAAAAATTATGGAGGCTGCTAATAAAGATATATAGTACAAAGAATTGGTAGCAATGCTACAGCAGGGGAAGATATTTCAGAAGGTGGATGATTATAAGTTGGGAATAGATGGAATATTGTTGCGCAAGAACAATATTTTTGTTCCAAATGTCCAGGACTTGAAAAGAATGATTTTGCATGAAATGCATAATGTTCCTTATGTAGGACACCCTGGATATCATAAAATGGTGGCAGTGATCAAGAGCCATTACTTTTGGCCAGGTATGAAGAAAGAGATCGCCGAGTACATCGCTAAATGTATGGAATGCTAGAAAGTGAAAGCTGAGAATAGACACCCAACATGGTTGCTGCAACCTTTAACCATTCCTGAATGGAAGTGGGAAGTGGTGACAATGGATTTTATTATAGGATTGCCTAGAACAGAAAAGTTGCATGATTCAATCACGGATTCAATCATGGTGGTGGTGGAAAAGATTACGAAAGATTCTCATTTTATTCCACTGAAAACTATGCACAAGGCAAAAGAGGTTGTTGATATTTTCATAAAGGAAGTGGCACGATTGCACGGGATTCCTAAAACAATTGTGTCCAATAGAGACCC